>PVHP010005934.1:0-62804 GCA_004024765.1 Zapus hudsonius
AGAGAAAAGAGACAGGATATTTTACCATTTGATATGGCCTTTACTAGACACTATGTAGACAGAGAAATGTAAAAGTGAAAACAGAATATTCAACAATATTATAACAAGTTACAAAGTTAAATTTAGAGCTACACAGATTCTCTGTGACTTATGGGATTATATCTTCATCAAACCACTATAAATTGCATATATCCCAAGATGAAATTGCATGATCCTTGCCAGAGATTCCATTATCTTATTTGTTAGAGATGATCTCATGGCCACATTGATGTGTGAAAGAGGTGGAACTATAAAAGCCCTTAGTTGTGTGATATTATGTGACCAACTAACAATAAGAAATCCATTTGCTATAAAAAGAAAGAATGGCAGGTATCATTTATAGTCCAATAACTATAACCAGAGAGAGAGAGAGAGAGAGAGAAAGAAAGAGAGAGAGAGAACCTTTATGGAATCCGGTGGCTTGCTTATACTAGACAAGTAGTATAAGACTGAGCTACCTCCCCAGCTAATTTAAATTCTTGCCCTATAACATGTTTTCACAGCTTTTGATTCTGTGACAATCTGTTCTGTCTCTTAAACCTTATACTTCCTTCTTGACTATTGTGAAAATGAACTATGCTGACATTTTTAATCAGCTTTTTTTCACTTTTCACTTTGCTTAATTTCTTCATTTCCTCCTGCACAGTTCTTCAGTCCCCTCGGTCTCTCTCTCACTCTCTCTCTCCTCCCCTCTCCTTTTCTCTCTCTCCACTTCTCTTCCTCCTTCTCTCCCTCTCAATCTGCCTTTTAATTCCAAGTTCTACCATCATATTTCAGATCGCTTGCTGATAGTTTCAAATTAATCATTCCACCAATTAAAGCTCCACCATCTTTTAAAAACCAAACTGAGTTTTAAGGAAATAAATTATATTCACAACATAACAAAGAGAAACTTCAATAGGGAAACTCTCTCTGAATCCCCACATCAGGCAAGATCATTCATTCTATACATTGCTCTCCCCTGCAGGACTTCACAACAATTGTGTCTATTAATTCCTTGTATAATGATTCGTTCAGTGTCTGCATTTCCTATAGCATACAAGGTATTGAGGATGAGATAGCTCTCTATTTCGGCATATCATTGTATTTTCATTGCCTCGAACAGTGTCTGGCACATAGCAGTCATGATTAGTAAGGAGGAAACAGATTAAAAAAATAAAGAGGGCTGGAGAAATGGCTCAGCGGTTAAGGCACTTGGCTCCAGTGCCTAAGGCCCTGGGTTCAATTCCCCAGGACCCACATAGACCAGACCCACAAGGTGGTGGCCCTGGTGCATTCTCTCTCTCTCTGTATCTCTCTCTCTGTGTCTCTCTCTCTCCCTCTCTCCCTCTCTCTCTCTGCTTGAAAATGAATAAATAAAATATTTTTAAAAATAACAATAAAAAAATAAAGATACCATTTACTTGTCTTCCCAACGATCTCATGAGTGAAAATATTTGCTTCATCATGTATTTCCTATTATTTTAAGCAAAGAATGGGTGTCTGCTCACTAATATTATCAGCTCCTACATTCATAAGATCAATGTCTTGAATAATAATTTCCAAAGAGAGATATAAGCACCATAATGTGCAACAGACATGGAAAGCAAAATTATATTCTGAAAGTTGCTTGGTAACCACAAGATCAGAACAATACCTAACGAGATAATTCAATCCTTACCTCACCTAGACCCAGACATGCTTCATTTCTATCTTCCTGAGAGAGATTTTCATCATGGGATAGTGTTAACTTTCACAGTTCTTAAGAATATGAGATATTCGGTCTTGAGTTTCAGCTCGAAGTGAGTGACCTTGAGCAAGTTTCTTTTCCTTCATGCCTCCTGCTTCCTCCTGTGAAATTTTGAGAAGAGAATACTGATACCTTGGGGGCTATTCTGAAGACTGAAAGATAATTATGTGAGGTTTTCAAAGAAGAGTAGTCAATTTTAATTAACATATCTTGACCTGTCCTGATATACCCCAGTCCTATTGGTAAGGGGGTCCTTTTATAATATCTCTATTCTCATATATTTTATGTTGATTTAATTGTTTAATCCTCAGAGGTTCTGGTTACCTATAGCTCAAATGTCTCCAGGATTCATCAGCCTATTATGAAAATTTTCATATTAATATTACAACAATAATAATAGGTTACATTTCCTTATTCTTATTTCCATCTACTAAGGGAAAATTTCCAGTCTCCAATAGATCTTGCTAAAAGCACTCAGAGGACCCTGGGTTGGTCTCACACTTCAGATGTAGTGTTCCAGCTGCAGTAAAGTCCTCTCTCTCTCTCTCTCTCTCTCTCTCTCTCTCTCTCTCTCTCTCTCTCTCTCTCTCTCTCTCTCTTTCTCTCTTCTCCTGCTTTCCATTATTGATAGGCCAACTTTCCTTTACTCTACCACATATCAAGCTAGTGCTATAAGCAGCCCTAAGGAAGACCCCCCCATCCTGCCTTCCATTTCTTTTTCCAAGTGCACTTCTACTAGCTTTTACTTCCTCCTAAGTCCAAACTCCATAAAGGCCACAGGCTTAATTATCAGGACACGCCATGGAGCAGGGTCCTTGGCACCACCATCCCCAAATCCCTCATTCTACTCAATCAGAACATCATGCTGACTTATTTAGGACAACTTCAAGTTGCTGGATTGTACAGACTGTAGTTCTCACTTACAAACAATTTCTTCTCAAAACACTCCCTTTGGTCTGAACTATATTTTTGGTAGAGTAGCAACATCAAAAATTTCACCATGGTCAGATATTCTCTCTCCTTGATTTCTCTGTTATTTCCTATTACTACAAGTTTTCTTGCCACAATCTCTCTTGTTTCTAGCTCTGACTTTTCCATTCTTCATAGCTGCTGACCAAGGTGAGTCAGTAACCACTCTTGCCTAGAGTGACTGAAAAGTTCTTTCACTTTGTCTCTTTGACATCTCCCTTTCGCTGCATCTGCGCAACTGTTTACTGATCTACTAAGTTTGGAAACAGGACTGAATCTTACAGCTCTAACTGAATCTGTGAAAATCAAATTGCACTGAGAAGACATCGTCTTATCAATCCACATCATTGTTTCCATCTATTTTAGGTAAATCTGATCAACTATGTGTGTGGGGTGTAGGAGGTCAGGCTGAAAATAAGTTGTTACAAGCCAAACTATTCTCTTTTGGAAACCAAAAGTCAGTGTCATGGATTTCAAATGTAGAGGCAAAGACATCCTCTACTGGGGGTGTTCCTCTTAACAAGATAGAAGTTGAGTCTGAGCAATATTTGAGAGCCTCCATAGCCAGATGTGAGTAGCTACTCTGGCACAGAAGCAAAAGCAATATTCATGTACCTACCTTCAGTCTCTGTGAGTACAGGGTGGTGTCTTTCCTGTTTCCTCAATAGCAAGTCCACAGAACCTGATTCAAAGCCGATACCAGATCACTCACTGAGTAGATGGATGCTTCCCTAAGTGTAGTTTGAATCCTCTCTAGAACAGAGCAGTAAGAGAGCTTCCTTAAGAACGTGGCTTGTCCTTCTATACCCTGTATGGCTCTAAATATTGCTTTGCCCAGAGAAGGCAAAGAGAGATATAAGACTGATATCTATAGATATAGATATAGATATAGATATAGATATAGATATAGATATAGATATAGATATAGATATAGATATAGATATAGATATAGATATAGATATAGATATAGATATATAGATATATAGATATATATATATATATAGTTAAGGTCATGTATGACACCAGAAGTGGTTATGCAACAAAATCTAACCATGGAAGAAGTTACTTCTTCAGAAATTCCTCTGCAACCTAAATTGAAAACTTTAAGATGTAAAATGAATCAGAGTGGAACAAATGACTCTTATCCAAAGGAATTCCCATCCATATGGGACATCCTTTCTTCACAGCATTATCCACAGTGTCTTCAAGTTCCATTATTGTACTTTGAAACAAAGAAAAGTAGGCTTACTTTCTTATAAAGCAGATAGGAAGATTTTCCATGAAAAGGGTGGTATGTAATAGTTAATCTCTGGTCCTCAACTTGATAGGATACAAAATCATCTAGGACATTCTCCTCTGAGCAAGCCTGTGAGGGGTTATCTAGGTTAGGTTAACTGAGGTGGGAAAATCCACCTTAACTGTGAGCTGCACAATTCCTTTGGTTGAGCAGCAGCACCCCTTCCTTTCTGCTTCCTCACTGTGGACTAAGTGTGATCAGTTGTAACTGGGGAGCATAAAGCAAAATAAACTCTGCCTTCCTTCAGTTTCTTCTTGTCGGTGGAATTGAGTTGTCCCCAGCTCTTCTGGCAGGAGACAAACCACACCTAGCCTTCACACAGGGTCCAAATGAAACCTATGAGAAAGTGAGGAGACAAACAGGAGACCAATCACCACAGCAAGTCCGATAACCCATGAAAGGTCAATGGAGACCGACATCAATGATACCCAACACAACCCAGGGCAAAGATCCAGAGATACTTAAGATCTCAACAATAAAGCAGACTTAAAACTCACCCACTATGACTCAGGGAACTGAGCAAAAGAGGGGGCAGAAAGAACATAAGAGCCATGGTGGGGGAGAATATCCAGAAACATTGATCCCTCAGCAACAAAACATGAAGGGGGAAGAAAAAAAAGAAGAGAAAAGCTGGCTACCACTGGTGCAGTTCATACCCCCTAACCTATGGACAGATCCAGTATGTGCACCGAGAAAGTACCCCAGTGGATAGGGGACAGAGAGGAGGGAAACAGGGACACCTTCACAAGATTTGCTCATACAATGTAGATACTTATTCATAATAAAGATTTTAAAAAAAAGAAAAAGAAAAAAAGTTTCTTCTCAAGTATTTGGTTACAGCAAGGAGAACATAGAACACTGGATGCTTGTCTGGTTTGCAGTTGCATAACAATGTATTTACTAGTTAAATACTCTGGAGAGGTGCCTATATTCAAAGCTCCCAAGTGCCATTGTGCCATTGTTCAGAGGACAAAAGAAGATAATGTACAATAAAGTGCTTTTTGAAAACATGAACGGTTCAAGATACACAGTATCTGAAATTTTTTTTTGTTTTTTGCTGCTGCTATTGCTGTTGCTATGATTATATATGTATGTGACCTTGGTTTGAATGATAAAGATAGCTCAATGTCAATAATCACTTACCTGCCTATCTGTCCTTAAAGCAAGGTGGCTGAAGAGGATTGCAAAGAATGTTACGTTTTACAAGGTTCCAGGTGCAAGTTCAAAAGTAATTCAAAGGAGCAAAAGGCATAAGAATATTTTAATAAATTGAGGTGTGAATATTATTTTAAAAACCATTAGAATTGTACAGGAAGATAAATGGTAAGAGAAAGGACTAACACATCTAGAATACTGGATATTTCCAATTATATTAAATAGGAGCATATGGCACTCTGCTTTTATTAAAGAGAACAAAAAATATCAAATCCTCGCTTCCAAGGTTAATCTCTTAGTTTGTCCAATTTCTTCCCCCTGTCATTCTTTCTTTGTCTTTATTGGTGTTTTCTACTTGTATTTTTATGTTTGATTTCCCAGTTTTATAAATGAGTTTAGTATATGTGTATTTCTTCTATTTCTTTTTTTAAACAAAATAAAAAGAAATCTTTTCCCCTTCATTCTATTGTTTCTTTATATCATTTTTTCTACTTCCAGTTATTTTTAATTTCCATTTCTCTCTGCTTCTTTACCTCATCTATATGACTGGTGGGGTGTTTCTGCATTATATTGCATTTCCTCTCTTGTGCATCTCCCTCTCTTTCACATCTCTATCCTTCTGTCCTGCTTTTTGAAATTATTTATTAAAGCACGTGTGGGTGGCCTTGAAATGTTGCAGGAACAATCCGTTACTAGGATATTTGGGAGAGGGAGTGAGGCCATAGTCAAAATCCTTTATTGTGTGGAGCTCACTTCAGGAGGGTGTAGGGGCAAACGGCTGAGCAACACCGCTAGGTGGCAGTATTCCAGACCAGATTCCCATCAGACAGCCATGCCCCTCCCCCGTCCTTCATGTCTATGTCCTATATAGCAATTTTTATTCAGAAATTCACTTGGTTGTCTGCAGCATCTGCATTGGAAATCTAGGACATGTCACGTCAGTTCTCAAAAATAACATAACACTTAAGGATTTATGACTGCTGATTTGAGCCTCAACTAGGGAGTAAATGCTTTGCTACAGTTGCTTCCCCCCCTTGGATGACAAAATGTAAATTTAAAGGCTTTATGTATAAATTTTCAGATAAATGAAATTGCATATGCTAATAAATCATCAAGTTTATGAAGTAAAATGTGTTAATGAATGCTTCATAAAACTATGCCTTTCAGAACTTCCAAATGTCAATTGCTGGATTACATGAGTATCCACAGTGCTTCCCATTGAATGTGAAGTGCACACGTGCTTCTTGTGAATCACCTTGCACACTTTCCTGGTAGAAATCAGCTTTGCAACATCATAAACTTGCAAGGAGACATGCAGCATAAGTGATACCTCATCATGCCTTGGTGTTCTCCTTTCACTGCCGACTCACATTCCCATTTGTAAACTGACAATATTAATAGCACATGCTGAGAAGAGGATTGCTCAGTTTAAATGAGTTGATACTGGTAAAAAAAAAAACTGGAGCAATATCTGACATACAGAATGTTAGCTATTATTTGTTCAAAATATCCCTAGATAACCTATATTGAATGGACTTCATTTAGAGTGAAGATAAAGGGGAGTCCACCATGACTCAGGGAACTGAACAGAAGAGGGAGCAGAAAGAACATAAGAGCCACGGTGGGGGAGAATATCCAGAAACATTTCCCCCCTCAGCAACAACACAAAAAGGGGGAAAACATCTGGCTCCCTCTGGTGCAGTTCATAATCTCCTACCCTATGGACAGATCCAGTATGCACACTGAGGAGAAAACCCAGTGGGTAGGGGCCAGAGAGGAGGGAAATGGGAGCAACTTCACAAGATTTTCTCATATAATGTATATACTTATAATTCATAATAAAGATATTTAAAAAAATAATTCAGATAAGTAAGTGAATAATTGTGAGGAGGAAGAGGAGCCAAGAATTCTCCAGGATGAATTAGGATCAATTGCCACAGTTACCACATGTGTGAAGGAGAGAATTGACAATGAAACATTGATAATGAAACTTCAGCTAAAACCAGAGGGTGAGAAAGTTTGAATGGATGAACTAGGAGGGAGGTTTAGAAAAGGGTTTCTGGCAGAGAAATGGCAGATACTCTTCCTTGCGGGAGTGACTAAATATGAAATACTGACATTAACAACTAAGCCATCTTTCCTTAATGCTCACGGGTATGTGTGAATAATTCATTTTGATTCTCTATGAAGCACAAAAGAAAGGAATCGTTTCAAGGGCCAAGAAGAGCCTATTACATCCTGAACTGCTGAAGTGTGACTGAAATAATGAATCAGACTTTTAAGCACAACGTGGAATGAATCTTTTGTCAGATAATATGTTTATCTCTTTCCTCTAAAATGTTGCTAAATATTTTTGAATAAATAATACTTTTATGAGTTATATTTTCAAGGAGTCGTGATAGGTATGTATTGAAGCCTCAGTGATTCTTTCTTTGGAATCAAATGACATGCAGTGGAAGTAGGAATCAGACGCCAGGCACAAAGTGAAGCTAGGAGAGCAATAAAAGCTGACATTCAAGGTTGTTTCTTTTAAACCTACTTACAATCAGTTCTTAGGTTTTAGTCTCTGAAATGAGATCACCAGGGCTTAAGTTTGGAGGAAATGAATCTTCCACAACCTCTAGTCCCATAAAGATGTAATCTTGGTTTCCCAAATGAGTAAAGCAAACTTCTATAATATGCAAAATCTCAGCTTGCTTTTGCCCCTTTTCAAAAGGAAACCTCAGCAATACAGAACAATGAGTTTAGCAGTCCAAACACTGAATAAGAAAACCATCTACAAACCCTTACAGGAAAGATATGTATTTTGCAAGGAAGAGAAGTGTGAACACTTTAATGAGATACGTAACAGGAGCCCCGTGGGTCTGTGTATGGATGCAAAGTGAATTAAGTTGAGCACTTCCTGTAATTGCTTTCTACCATTTATTTTATCAAGTGGTGATTAAAGCAGTAGCTATATGGTGTGGGTCAAGAGTATTCCTAGCTATTGACATGTCCTTTGAGAGGCTTCTCCCTATATGCATTTCCCAGGCTCTTGGTATTAACACAATGTGACTCCAGAATTAACACTGTTGGTGCCAAAATCCTACTTCTCTCTTATCCTGACTGTCAGAACACAAATTTAGGGATTAAGGATCTTGAATGAATCTATATAAGTCCTCACTGAATTATAGAAAGAACAGCATCAATAAAAGTAAAAAACCTGACACAAATCTCTTCAAGCCATGGTTCCTACAAAGTACTCCACATCCTCTAGATTAGCTATGAGCAAACACTTAGGAATCTGGTGAGAGAGGCCACGAATAGTATGGGAAGAAGCTTAACCCCAAGAAAGATTTCTCAGGCCTGCAACTCATTGTCTCAGTTATTACTTCCTTCCAACACTGAACTGTAGATCAAAGAGAACCACCACGTGGTCCCCAAAATGAGACAGACTTCTGTCAAAGTTCTTGAATACCTGTCCCAGGCCTAAGGTAAGTCCCTATTACTGAAGAAATTACAGAGAGTCATCAAACAACACCAAGAGATCAGCTAGATTTAGAATGTAACCCTCCCAGATGGTAGCATGTGTAGTGCTGGAAGGTATTACATGAGCTACCAGGGGAAATTGGTCAATGATATTTGGAGAAAGCAGCAACCACTGATATACAATACAGACAGCTGATACTGAGAATGCTGAACCCATGGCTATATGAAAGAGAACACCAAGTCAAGAAGTGCTCACGCAGACCCCAGACCCTAGGCAAGGCCATTCGAGGGAGCCTTGCCTTGGCCCACCAGCAGCCCATGCACCCCATGACCTCACCCATTGACCTCTGGTTGCAGGCCGGGTAAGCAAGCAGGTGCTTTGCTCCTCATCAGCCTGTGACACACAGCTCCTCCTACTAACCTCTTGACACCAGGTGCGGCAAGGTTTTGGACCTGCACCAACCTCCCACCCACGTGGACCCCAGACCCTAGGCAAGGCCAGGTGATGGAGCATTGCCTTGATGCCACCAGCCTGTGCACCCCACAACCCTGCCCACTCCCCCCAGGTTATAATCAAAGCTCAGCCCCCAGCCTGCTATTGCTGCTGAAGTTTGAATACCCCCACACTTCCCGACACCAGAGGAACAAAGCACGAGTCAAAACCTCACCAGCCCTTGCAGCAATCCCAGGTGAGGTTTCCACTTCTGCTGAGGGCCTGGATAAAAGCTATCTCTCACCTGAACATGGGCAGATCACAAGACAAGAAGAACACACAGGCAGAGAGCCCCACACCAAGTTTGTCTAGCCCCACTATGGAAATCAACAATGAAAATATCAAAGAACAGAAATGCAAGTCCATGAGGAGATGACATGTTCAGGATATCTCTGCACAGATTCTCTATCCAGATTATTAATGGAAATGGAAGCAAAAATTGACAATGTAAGTAGAAATGTGCAGAATCAGCTCTCAAGCTTGGCCACCAAGCTCAATACAATGGAAGAAAAACAGATGGACTTTGCTAGATCAGTAAATGAGCTAAAGGCAGACCAGCAATCAGAGGAGCTAAAGAATCACCTGGCTAAACTAAATGAAGACACAATCAAATACAAAAATGAGTACAAGGAAGCATTAAGTAAGACAACCTTTGAAATGAAAATGCAACTCAACAAAGATAGGGAGACCCTGCAAAAAGCTCTATTAGAAAACCAAAATCAAATGGAGATATTTAAAACATCTCTAGAATTGCTCACTACCAGAGTAAATAACCTGGAGGATAAAACTTCAGATGTGGAAGACAAAGCAGAAAAAAGAGATCGGGATAACAGAAACCTGGATAAGTTCAAAAAAGATTGTGAACAAAAAATGACGGAACTATGGGACACCCTTAAATGACCAAACCTCCAGATCATGGGGATACCAGAGGGGGAAGAAACCCAGGCCAAAGACATAGAGAACATATTCAACAAAATTATTGAGGAAAATTTCCCCAATCTAATAAAAGAGAATCTCATCCAGATACAAAAAGCACACACAACACCAAACAGGCAGAAACAAAGGAGAAGCTCCCCAAGACACAATGTAGTTAAAACCCCAAACATTGAAAGCAAGGAGAGGGTTCAAAAAGCAGTAAGAGCAAAACAACAAATCACATATAAAGACATATCCACCAGAGTTACACCAGACTTCTCCACAGAAACCATGAAATCCGTGAGAAGAGCTTGGATTGGTGTACTTCAAAACCTAAATCACATTGACTTTCAACCCAAACTGTTGTTCCCTGTGAAAATATCCCTTATAATAGATGGAGAAAGGAAAATATTTCAAGATAAAATCCAGTTCTACAATTATATGGACACTAAACCAAACCTACTGAGAATTCTCCACAAAATGTTCTGCATAGAAGAGCCAAGCAACCAAACCCAAGAGCCATCCAGAAGTCAGACACAATAATCCTAGAGGAGACAAAATAACAATAGAGACATCAAATCCCACAAAGCCTACACTATGGCAGGGATTGACTCAAGCCTCACAGTTATAACTTTTTTCACTGGAAAAATCCAATAAGAGAATATCACCATCATAAACATGTATGCACCAAATACAGGTGCACCACAGTTCATAGAGCAAAAAATAATGGAAAATAAAACAAACAAAAAACTCCAAGTCCATCATAGTTGGAGACTTTAATATGCCACTATCATCTTTAGACAGATCATCCAACAGAAGATCAACAGGGAAATAATAGAACTCAGTAACACCATAGATCAACTGGCTCTAAAAGATGTAAACAGAACATTCCATCACAACACAACAAAATACACATTCTTCTCAGCAGCTCATGGAACCTTCTCCAAAACAGACCACATATTAGGACATAAAACATGCCTCAACAAATTCAAGAAGATTGGGGTAGCATGCTAGATCATATCAGACCACAAGGCATTGAACCTGGAGATAAACAGTGAGAAAACAAGTAGAAATCACACCAACTATTGGAGATTGAACAAATACACTATTAAACAATGAATGGGTCATTCAAGAAATCAAATTGGAAATTGAAAATTTTCTTGAACTAAACGATAATGAAAATACATCATACCAGAACCTATGGGACACAATGAAGGCAGTCCTAAGGTGAAAATTTATAACATTGAATGTCTTCATAATGAAGACAGAGAGATCTCAAATTAATACCTAACTAACCAGTTAAAGGCCTTGGAAAAATTAGAACAATCCAACCCTAGGAACTCAAAACGGAAAGAAATATTTAAGATCTGAGCATAGGTTGATTAATTAGAAATGAAGAAAAAAATTTAATTGATGAAACAAAGAGCTAGTTCTTTGAAAAAATAACTAAGATTGATAAACCCCTGGATAATCTAACCAAACAGAAAAAAGAGAAGGCCCAAATCAACAAAATTAGAAATGAAAAAGGAGAGATCACTATGGACAACAATGAAATTGGAAGAATCATCAGGACATACTTCCAAAACCTCTATTCCACAAAATTGAAGAATCTGGAAGAAATGGCCAAATTCTTAGACACCTACCACCTGCCAAAACTAAACTCAGAGCAAATAAATCTCCTAAATAAACCAATTTCATTTATCAAAATTGATAATGTAATCAAAAACCTCCCCAGTAGGAAAAGTCCAGGTCCTGATGGATTCTCAGCCAAATTCTACCAAACCTTCATCTCAGAACACAAACCTCTCTTTCTGAAGCTTTTTAGAGTAATCGGAGAACAGGGAATATTTCAAATCTCCTTCTATGAAGCCTGCATCACTTTTAATATGCAAACCAGACAAAGATAAATCCAGAAAGAAAAATTATATAGACCTATATCCCTCATGATCTTAGATGCAAATATTCTGAATAAAATCCTTGTAAACCAAATTCAACAATGTATTAAAAGTATTATCCACCTCAACCAGGTTGGCTTCATCCCAGGGATGCAAGGTTGGTTCAACATATGGAAATCAATCAACATAATACACCACATTAATAAACTTAACCACAAAAACTACATTGTCATCTCAATCAATGCAGAGAAAGCCTTTGATAAATCCAAAACCACTTCATGATCAAAATACTTGAAAGACTTGGAATAGAGGACCTATATCTCAATATAAATAAGGGCATATACAAAACCCCTAAAGCCCAAATAAATACTAAATGGAGAAAGACTCAAGGAGTTCCCACTGAATTCAGGAACAAGACAGGGGTGCCCACTTTCACTACTGCTTTCCAACATAGTCCTAGAAGTTCTAGCCAATGCAATAAGACAGGAGAAAGACATAAAGGGGATACAAATTGGGAAGGAAGAAGTGAAACTGTTCCTTTTTGGGAGACATGATCCTATACATAATGGACCCAAAGAATAGTATCAGTAAACTCCTGAAAGTGATAAGCTCTTCAGCAAAGTGGCAGGATACAAAGTTAACACACAAAAATCAGTAGCCTTCCTGTATGCAAATGACATGCATACAGAAAAAAAACAATCAAAGAAACAGTTCCATTTTCAATAGCCACAAATAAAATTAAATACCTTGGAATAACACTAACCAAGAAGGTGAAGGATTTGTATAATGAAAACAAAAATGCTCAAGAAGGAAATTGAAGATGACAGGAAAAGATGGAACGATCTCCAATATTCCTGGATGGTAGAATTAGTATCATGAAAATGGCAATACTACCAAAAGCTATATACAGATTCAATGCAATACTAATAAAGATACCAGCTTCATTCTTTGCAGACATAGAAAAAATAATCTCCAAATTTATTTGGAATGGCAAAAGGCTGCAGATATCCAAAGCCACCCTTAGTAAAAGAAGTATAACAGGTGGTATTACCATACCGGACCTAAAGATATACTACAAAGCTATCATAACCAAAACAGCATGGTACTGGCACAAAAAAAAATAGATAAACCAATGGAACTGGATTGAAGACCCTGCCTTAAGCTCAAACTATTATAGTTATTTGACAAAGATGCCAACATTGTAAACTGGTATAAAGATGACATCTTTAACAAATGGTGCTGGACAAATTGAATAAATGTTTGAAAGAAAATGAAACTAGATCCTCTCCTCTTGCCATGCACAAAAATCAACTCCAAATGGATCAAAGACTTCAACATAAGACCTGAAACTCTGAAAACCCTGGAAAAAAATTGGGGGAACTCTCTACAAGATAGAAATAGGGAAAAACTTCCTGAACAAACCTCCAATAGCCCAGGAAGTGCAACAATCACTTTTCCAATGGGATCTCATCAAGCTAAAAAGCTTCTGTACAGACAAATATACCATACTCAAAGCCAATAGACCACCATCAAAGTGGGAGTTAATCTTTTCCAGTTACAATACAGATAGAGGTCTAATATCTAGAACTTACAAAGAACTCTAAAAATTAAAAAAAAAACTATCAAACAGCCCTCTCATATCATCAGAGAAATGCAAATCAAAACTACAATGACATTCCATCTTATTCCATTCAGAATGGCAATCATTAAAAAAATCCACCAACAATAGATGCAGTTGAAGATGTGGGGGGAAAGGGATCCTCATTCACTGCTGTTGTGAATGCAAACTTGTACAACCACTATGGAAAGCAGTTTGTAGGCTCCTGAACAGGATGGATACAGAGCTACCGGCAAACCCAGCTATCCCTCTATTGGGCATCTACCTCCAAGTTTCCTTGCCAAATCTCAGAGACATTTGCTCAACCATGTTTATAGCAGCTCTATTTATAATAGCAAAGAATTGGAATCAACCCAAAAGCCCAGCATTGGATGAATGGATAACAAGGTAGTGGTACATATACACTATGGAATTCTACACAGCTGAAAGGAAAAATGACATAATGATATTTAAAGAAAAATGGTCGGACTTGGAGTAGATCATCTTAGTGACCACACACAAGAGCAAAAAGCCAACCACCACATATTTTCCCTTATATGTGGTTCCTAACCATGTTAAACCAGAACATTAAAAAAAAAATCCATCAGTGAACAGAGAATTTATAAAAGGAAATGGAATGAATTTGTGTGGGGGGGGGCATTGGAAGGGTAGAGGGAATGGGAGGGGGACTCATATAATAAATTAACTAATAAGGATTTGACACCACACTACCCTAGCTATTATACAGTAAGCTACTGAGGAAGCTGAGGGCACCACCAGGTAAGAGGGGCCATGAATAGAGTGGGAGGAAGCCTAACCTCAAGAAAAATTGCTCAGACCTACATCTCCCTGTCCCAGTTATTGGTTCCTTCCCACACTGAGCTGTTGATCAAAGAGACCCATGAGGTCCCCAAAATGTGGCAGACTTCTGTCAAAACTCTTGAATACCTGCCTCAGGTGTAAGGTAAGACACTATTGCTGAAGAAATCACAAAGTGTCATCAAACAAAACCAAGAGATCCTTCTAGATCCAGAATGGTAATCAGCTCCCAGATGATGGTATGTGTAGCACTGGAAGGTGTTGCATAAACTGCCAGGGGAAATTGGTCAATGATATTTGGTGAAAGCAAAGACCACTGATATACAATATAGACAGTTGTCACAAGAATGCTGAACATATGGCTGTATGGAAGAGACCAGCAAGACAAGAAATGCTCATCTGTGCAATACTGGCACTAAACCAAGAAGGGTAAGCAACAGCTTAATGATTGGCTAAGAGATCCACTTAGTGACAAGGAACCCTTAACTGAAACTAGGATCCATGGCATAATCCCATGGGGACCACGATCTCGGGCTCCTAGGGGAAATTCCCATTATCAGAAAGCAACAGGGAGGCTATACCCATTAGGAGCTAGCCAAAATAGTAATGTCTCATTTAACCAATATTGATCTCACTCTCCGATGGAGATTCTGTTTGTATTTTTCAGAAGGCAGTGAGAGAGCCAGGGACAACCCAGTTCCACCAAAAGGACATTGGATAATGGCTGACATCCTGGCAGGAGACAAACCACACCTAGCCTTCACACAGGGCCCAAATGAAACCTACAAGAAAGTGATGAGACAAACAGGAGACTAATCACCACAGCAAGTCTGATAACCCATGAAAGGTCAGTGGAGACAAATGCCAATGATACCCAACACAACCCAGGGCAAAGGTCCAGAGATACTTAAGATCTCAGCAACAAAGCAGACTAAAACTCACCCACTGTGACTCAGGGAATTGAGCAGAAAAAAAAGGGACAGATAGAATGTAAGAGCCATGATGGGAGAAAATATCCAGAGACAATGTCCCTCTCAGCAACAACACACAATTGGGAAGGAAAAAAAAAACACCAACAAAAAACTGGCTACCTCTGGTGCAGTTCATAACCACCTATCCTATGGACAGATCTAGTATGTGCAAGGAGGAAGGACCACAGTGGGTAGGGAACAGAGAGGAGGGAAACAGGGACACCTTCACAAGATGTGCTCATACAATGCATAAACTTATTCATAATAAAAATATTTTAAAAAATAAATAAAAATAACAGGCACAGAGGAGTTGGCTTATTGTTTAAAGGCACTTGCTTGCAAAGCCTACTTATCTGGGTTCATTTTCCAAGCACCACAAAAAGCCATATACAAAGTGACATAAACATCTGTGATCCCAGTGCCTATAATGGGAGGTAGGGCTGGGAGACTCTGAAGGTCACTGACCAGCTAGTCCGATGTTCCTTTGAAGTCTGGCAGTTGGTTTGCATCAGCAAAACACCCTCTATCAAAGAAGGTGGAGCCCAAACACCCCAAAGCTCTACTCTGACCTCTAGAGCATATGCACACATAAAAAATAGCTTAAAATAATGTTTAAAAGTAAAGACATACTTGACCTGAGAGACATTTTACAGAAGATAAAGAATTCACAATGAGCCAGGCACAGTGGGTGTGCCTAGAGCCTGGAGTCCCAACACTCAAGAGGCTAAGGCAAGAGGATGACTTGAGCCCAGGAATTCAAGAGCTGTGTTGCAACACAGTGAGACCCCCATTTCAGAAACCACTAAGGAAGCCAGATGTGATGACACATGCCTTTATTCTTTGCACTCAGGAGGCAGAGATAGGAAGATCACAATGCTCTTCCCAAAGCAGTCTTTCAAATGAAAATACACCTTAACACATACTTGGGCCTTCAGTGTGTGAGGGATGGACAATTACTGAGATACCCTGAAGCACCTTTACTACTGTGCCATGTGAAATATTTGCTTTCCTTTTAATGGCATGCTCTTTAATCAACTATGCCTTCCTTCATCACAACTTTAAGCCCACTCCTTCTCTGGCTAATGGAAAATTTTGGTTTTTTTTTTTTTTAAATCCTCTATACTGCTTATTTCTCCAAATGATGTTTATAAATTTGACTTAAAAAGCAAGTAATACTTGTGCCACAGTCTGAATGATGTGCTGTCTTAAAAGTTCCTCTATCACATTAATCATCCCATCACCCTTAAACCAGGCTCATACAATGCCTTGGGTCATCAACAAAATAAACATAACTTGTTTATCTGGTATCCTGAGAATCACCTAGAAAGCTCTGCTGATAGTTTTTTCAGTCTTTTCTATCCCACTTCTCCAGACTTTTATAAATGCTTCCGACAAACTAGTAGCAAAGGCTTCTATGCCACATGGTCAGGTACAATCACAAAAATAACCCCACTCCTAGTACAAATTTTCTGTGTCAGTTATTTTTTTTTTTGTTAGGGAAAAATACACTAGAAAAACAATGTAAATGAGAAAATGTGTATTTGGATTCACAATAGCTTTTATAAAGTCCATGGCTGCTGATTTCATTGTTTCTGCTAGAGTGTCATCACACAAAGGCATGTTGCCACAGACCTACTCATTTTTTGGTGGCCAGCATGCAAAGGAGCCAGGGACAAAATGTAGCCTACAAAAATAGTTCAACAATGACCTCCTCCAACTAGGATCTACCTTCCTAATAACTCATCAGTGGATTAACCCATAGGTGGAGTTAACACCCTTATAATCCAATCACCTGTAAATAGCTCCACTAGCTAGGGACCAACCCTCTAGACCATGAGCCTATGGCAGATATTTCATATCTAACCCATAACACACATAATGATATCATCCAAGCATCTCTTAAAAGATTAGATTTATGTTCAGGCATGGTGCATGCATTTTTAATCCCAGCTTTTAGGAGGTAGAGAGAAGAGGATCAGGAGTTTGAGGTCAGCCTGAGATACATAATTAGTTCCAATTCAATCTAAACTACATAATGAAAATTTGTCTCAAAAGCAAAACAAAAAGAAAAATAACAAACAAAAAGATTATACATCAGAATTATAACATGGACTTCAGAGACAATGAGCAGGTGGATGTTCATTCTATGTCTGTGTGTGTGTGTGTGTGTGTGTGTGTGTGTGTGTGTGTGAGAGAGAGAGAGAGAGAGAGAGAGAGAGAGAGTAGGTATGTGTTATGCTATGTACTAGATATAAGAGGATACCCCTTCTTATACCTCCTGTACCCAATAGAGAAAAGTTTTATAATAGCAAATAATCCACTATCTAAAGGTTACTCCTCTGCTTGGAAAAATCAATATCCACTCTACCACTTTACTGCCCTGATAAAAGCAGTTTTGGTTCAAAGGAAAACTAAACTAAGAGGCTCCATGTTTTGGTTCACTTTAGGTTTATAGAGATGGCACATTTTTTTCATCAAGTCTTTTCTCCCTTTGAGCCTTATTTTTTGCACACTGTTTAAGAACCTGAGCTTTTGCCATGCATGACTCATTGAATGGCAAATGAAGTATCTTGGTGAACTGAAGATTTTCCTAATCAGAACATGTAAACTCGGTCTATAACATCAGACTGAAGCAGGACAAAGATAATAAAAACTTGTCCGTGAAACAACCTGAGCTCTGACGGAAAGGTGTCATTAAGAACTAGGGGCTGAAGAGACGACTCAATGATTAAATTTACTTGCATACAAAGCCCAATGCCCCAGGTTCAATTCCCCAGTACCTCATAAAGCCAGATGTACTAAGTGTCACATGCATCTAGAATACATTTACAGTGGCAAGATGTCCTGGTGTGCCCATTTCCTCTCATTGTCATTCTCTTCTCTCTATCTCCACCCAACCTCTCTCGGCCTGAAAAAAGAAAGAAAGAAAGAAAGAAAGAAAGAAAGAAAGAAAGAAAGAAAGAAAGAAAGAAAGAAAGAAAGAAAGAAAGAAAGAAAGAAAGAAAGAAAGAAAGAAAGAAAGAAAGAAAGAAAGAAAGAAAGAAAGAAAGAAAGAAAGAAAGAAAGAAAGAAAGAGAGAGAGAGAGAGAGAGAGAAAGAAAGAAAGGAAAGAAAGAAAGAAGGAAGGAAGGAAGGAAGGAAAGAAGGAAGGAAGAAAGAAAGGAAGAAAGGTCCTACATCCAAATATTCTCAGCATAAGCAGGTAATTATAATACTTGCAATCTTTGTTAGACCTCATTATTTATTGTATCATATTTTATTAGTCCTTAAAGAAACTGTAGTATGTTTACAGATATTATTCCTTAATAATCTCTGTATTTCTTGCTAGAAAAAAAAAACACAAAAATAAGCAGGAATAGCTGTAGAGAGGGCTTCCAGAAAGTCAAGTGTTCAGAAGAGCTAAGCCACATGGCTAATCTGGGACTGAATTCCAACAGTCATTGCAATCAACAGGCACCTTCCTCTTTTTCCAGTGGCCCCTGTCTCTCTTTCTTCCTCTCATCATGAAATTTTTTAATGCCTAACCAAGCTGTGCCAGTCAGAATTCACTCTGCCTTCAGATATGGAAAGAGAAGTTAGGCTTTAACAAGCCTTTGCCCTATGGTATCTGCCCAGTAACTGGGTTTCCAAGAATAGCTATTTTCTTTGCTTTCTCCATGGCTGCTCCCGAGGGAAACCACTTTTTGGACCTAAGATTGTTTCAAGCATTAGCAAAATATTTGCCTTGGTTTAAACCCACATCTTATTCCACCCAAATGAACCTCCAAATCTCAACTTACACAAACTGAAATGTCCAGCCGATGTATCAGTAAGCTTCTCTCCTTTAACATGAATAGGAAATGAAAGACTAAACGAAGCCAAGTGCCCTTGAGAAAGTATGCCTGATTGAATGACAGGTGGGGCAGTTGAGAACCAAAAGTTGGTGCCTCAGTCTTGGATTTAAAATGCTGTTTTGAGTCACAATGGATGTTCCTAGTGAAGGGAGCTCTTTCAACATTCTTTTTTGACTAACTCACAGAGAAACTTAAGAAGGAAAACAGTGTAGTTCTGAAAATTCATTTGTAATGGAAAATGAAAAGCAGAATGGGCGCTAAGCAGAAAAACGCATAGCTTCACTCAGCCCTGAACACTCCCTTAACAAAAATGATCCTTTCAAGGAAATTGTTTTTGCCATTTGATTCAAATTAGCAAGACAAACAGAATACTTACGAATGTCTCCACAAATTTGGGGGTACAAATCGGTCATATAATTTCTATTTTGAAATCCACCCATCTAAGCTGTCTCTTGTCCTCCTACTAGGGAAGTTCAATAAGAAACTATCTAGACTAGCAAGGAAGTACCCAGACACCCTAGGACCTGAGTTTCAACAGTGATGTGATCTTGGAAACAGAGGGATGATGGAGAGATTCTCCCAGCATCACACAAAGACAGCCAAGATGGAGTCATCCAAGCCATCAGTCAAAGCACAGGGTCTGGTGAACTGACGTCACCTTTCTTAACCCAGCTTAGCTATGAGCACATAACCTGGTAAAGTGGACAGATGTGGCTATTGATATTGATGTGGCTTGACAAATATACCAAATCTTCACAGATATAGGTGCCCAAATTGAACACTCCAGTAAGATGATACCCTCCATCCAAAGCTGCCCCTGCATTTATTAGTGCCCTGAGGCTGTTGTAAGAGATTACCATAAATGTTAAGCCTGAAAACAACAAAAAGTTATTGTCTTACAATCTGGAAGTCTGAAATCAGTTTCACTGGACTGAACCCCAGCTATCAAAAGGTCTCAGGGAAAAGCTACTCCTTGCTTTTCCTGGCTTATGGTGGTGGCGTGCTTCACTCTAGGATCTGCCTCTGTGGTCATATGGTCTCTTCTGTGCGGATTAGCCTGTTACTATAGGAACAGTGTCCCCTTGAAAGTCAGAAATGTCATTCTACCCCTGCCCCCAATGATCCACACACTATTAGGGACAGTAGGTTTTCCTTTGAAAGCTTAAATAGAAAGGTTTTAAAAAAATATTCTTATCATACTCTCTTTGTGGAAAAAGGCTACCATTTATTAAGCTTGGAACAATTATTGCCTCAAGAAAGCCCATAGACCTTTAAACACAGAAAACATAATAGTCACGTTCCCAGTGACAGACCTACCTGCTTGTTCTATTAATTGCTGATACTGGAGATTTGCTTTTCCTTTCACTCTGACACGCTTTAAAGACGTTTTCTTCTTGCTTCTCACTGATGTTAATAGAAGCCTAGCTCCCTGCCTTCAGTTACCTTTTTCTCTTGCTTGTCTTCTTAGCCTGCACCACGGTTGACATGTTAAAGCTCTTAAGGACATGGAGTTGGACCCTAAAGAGCTGACATTTGGAACACAGTGCACACTTTCCTGACTGTGCAGTTGTGGACAAACAACTAAGTTTTATCTCTGTACTTGTTTCTGATGTGTGGAACCCGTTTGCTCTCTACTAGGAAGGTTCAACAGATGAGTAAAGTATTTAAACACTGCCTGACACTTTGCACACAGGAGACACTAGCAATGACCATTCCCTTTCCCTCTTTTTTTTTGTGCATGTAGAGAGTCAGTCCACTGAGGGCCCGGCATGTCATTCATGGGCTTGTTTTCTTCCTCAAAGACTGCAATGTTGAGAGATGCTTTTTGATAACTGTGATGATGATGGTTCATTTCCAAGTGAACCATCTTTTCTAAGTGTCTAAGTGTCCATGGGTGAAGTCACTTTACCTAAAAAAGCTTAAGCTTCACAAACATATTCTCCATATACACATGTTCTCTATCCAAGGCCTTAGGATCTTCCTTGGTTATTGAATTCACAATTCTCTATTCTGTTTTTTTTTTTAAGAGGGCTCTTCTTCAATATTGTAAACTCCAGACCCACAAAACTTGGGTTCTTATTGATTTTTTTCTAGTGATCTTTTTTTCACCTCTGCCTTATTCTCTGATGACCACACTAGAAATTGGCAGCAACTGAAATTAACCCTGCACTGAAATCACCTCATTTGAACATGACACCCCACTTTTTTTCAGTTTTCTCTAGAATCACTGAGGAAATAGTATGCTGATCCTATCATTGTTTTGATTGCCAAAAATTACTCCTTAACTTTTCCCATATTTTAGAAATTGCATGGTAATACATTTTTAATCCATTGATAATCAAACACTTCAATTATTCTCACATGTGAGGCACCTAAAACATACAGATTATAAGAAAATAGTCCTTATAATCAATAAATTGAACAACTTTGCAATGACATTACTAATTAAATCAAAGTATAAACCAGTCATTTTGAAATGTCCATCTTCAACTTACAACTTTTCTATTTTATACATCAGGATCTTTCCTCATCATTATGGTGGTCAAAGCAGCTAGCACAATGAAGTTATTTCTTAGTGTAAAACATACCCAGTGTCCTCTATTACTAAGAGGATTGAACAGTTGGCCTGTTTGTGTGTGTGTTCTTGTTTTGTTAGCGTTAAGTCACAATATTGTAAAGTATCTGGCTAACAGTAAGCAGTCCAACAATATTAGCTATTTTGTCACCAAATATTACTTCAATAAGTAGACCATTGTGGGGAGACTATAAATTTTCTGATCATATTAAACATCTTAGTGGGGTTTTTTTTTGTGTGTGTGTGTGTGATTGGATTTCTATGTTAGATTTTACTGTCAGTTTAGGCTAAACTAGAAATTGAATATTGTATGTGATGGACCTTGTGGTCTTGGTGTAGGAAGGCACTGTAGGAATGTACTGATAGAATCCCAGTTAAACCAGGCTAAGGAGATGGCTCAGATGGTAAGGTGTTTGTCATGAAAGCGTGAGGACCTTAGTTTACATCCTAAACACCCATGTAAAAGCCAGGCTTAGCTGAGTGCATCAATAATCCAGACACTGGGATGGTGGAGATATGAGGGTCCCAAGACCTAGCTGGATAATTAACCTAGCCAAAATGGTGAGCTCTAAGTTCAGGTCAAGAATAATAAAATAATAATAATATTAATAAAATAATAATAATAATAAAGTGGAGAGTAACTGAGGAAGACACCTGGCCTGCATGTGCTCAAACATGTATTTTTACCTGTACAGACACCAGACACACACACACACACACACACACACACACACACACACACACACACGAAGATGCATACACATATGCATGTAAATCATACATACAAAAAATTCCAGATAAATTGTCTTTAAAATATAGAATTACATGTTCTATATAGAGAAACTTCAAAGCCTAAAACTGTATCCAAGACTCTTGCCTTTTCCCCAGAAGAGAATTGTAAATTGTAAGATGTAGTACTCTTATTTAATGTCTATAAGGATATAACAGCAACATAATTAAGATTAACATACTAATGATCATGTATTCCCTCATGTGCTTACAATTTAGTAAGAGGTGAAGACAAACCCATCTTTATAATATTGTAAAAAGTATAGTAATGAAGGGCTGGAGAGATGCCTCAGCCGTTAAGGCACTTGCCTACAAAGCCTGATGACTCAATTCCCACATAAAGCCACATGCACAAAGTGGCACATGCATCTGGAGTTCCTTTACAGTGGCTAGAAGCCCTGGCATGCTCATTCTCTCTCTCTCTCTCTCTCTCTCTCTCTCTCTCTCTCTCTCTCTCTCTCTCTCTCTCTCTCTCTCTCTCATTTTATTGTAAATGAGCCACCTTCTCTCTGCAAGACCATATTAGCCATATAGAAAGTTTGTTATTAGTTTTAACAAATATCTTAATTTTAGACATTTTATTTAGTAAGGAATTTATCTCTCTGCCATCACTACTTCAGGACACAAAAATACATTTTCTTCTGTCACTTTAATGAAGTTTTGGTGTGAAAAAAATGTGAATAGTAATGGTTAATTTATTTCTTTAAAGATATTTAATGCAGAACCATTCGCTGTTACTCAATACAAATGCACACCACAGAGGAGTTGGGAAAACAATGAAGCCCACTTCTCTGCTTTACCAAATCTGTGTAGAGAAGAAATCTCAAGAGAGATTAATGCAAACTCAGAAATACAGCTAATCCAACACCCAGGGCAGGACGTACATTTCAATCAACAGCACAGTGACCTGCATCCTTGCATGAAATGTAGAAAGTCACACAGTCACAGTTGAAAGCTGTGAGTCATTCCCCTCCATAAAGTCACTGAGGACTTTCCCCAAGGTGTGAGAGGATTTGGAAGTCTACCCACAGGTTGGAGAGCATGACAATGCATGCCTGGGTGTGGCTGGGGTGTGATTGCAGCCTGAATAAAGTCCCAGCAATGGGAGTTTTTGCAGCAGACCATAATCAACCTTCGGTTCACCTCCCAAGGATAGAAATAAAAGAAGCCAGTAAACACAAAAGTGAGGTGTGCCGTGGGGAAGGAAATCATTTTCTGCCCTTTAAGTTCAAGGAGGACATCTAGAAGACAGATGTATGTGAAAGGAATTACGCATCTCACCCTCTTTCCCTCTTATCTGGAGTGAATAGAAGGCTGTGTCATGCAGTTGCCTGAGGCTAATCCCCCCTCCCACAATCTTCTCAGTGCACTGCCTGAGTACCTTTGAAGCCAGGATTTAGAACTCTAAATATAGAAGCAGGATTACTGGTTGCAGACTGCTGAAAAGCTAAATGCTTCCTGGAAAGAGCAGGGCCTGCTGTATGATTGCACGTGAAAGGATGAATGTACAAGGGGAATGTTGATTCTTGAGAGAAATAGTAGAGTTCAACCTAGTAGTGTTTCAATAATTGACTACTCTGTTCCTGACAGACATTTTGCAGATTTCACAATTAGAAGTTTTACCAAATCAATTTGAGTTTTTGTTTATAAAGTGTCACATTCTTTTCTACCAACTAAAATTCACGTTTACTTTTGTTGTTTGTTTGTTTCTTTTTATATATAATCTCTGACTCACTGCTAAGGTTAGCATAAAATACCCACCAGGGGAGGAGGAGATGGCTCATAGGTTAATAGTGTTTGCTGCTTCTCCAGCCAGTGCATCCAGATTCAACTCTCAGAACCCACATAGACATCTAGGCATGGCCTTGCATATCTATAACCCCAGAATGGGGTCAGAGACTACAGAATGAGTGAGGCCCATGGATAGCAGCTGTGGGTTAAGGGGGAGACAATGTCTCAAAGGAAGTATGTGGATGAATGATAAGATACAAATACCACATATTCTCCTCGGGCCGCACCTGCACACAAATGGAACCCACATCTTTATATATATACATCACTGATTGTGCTGGCTTCTGAATTTTCTGCTCAACAGCCCTGTTCTGGGTACTTCTATGATTACATGGTGGATAGGGGTATTCATTATCCTGGAGGCAGAGTGCAGCAAAGTGCTTCTCTGCTGGTGTGAAGTCAAGATTTATGCACATGCCCATCAGCTTACAATGGAAATGTATCCCTATAAATCTAAAAGTTGAAAATGCTTTCAATACTTCTAAATTACTAAGCATCCTAGCTTAGCAATGTAGTGTGTTGTAGAGTATCAGACTTCCACTTAATGGTTTCATGGCTCTGCTACACCCTTGCATTCATTGGAAGAGACTGTAGGACTGCATATTGCAAGCTCAGGAGAAGCTCAAAGTTCAAGGCATGTTTTCTACTAAATATATCTTGCATTCCCTCCATCATGGAGTTAAAAACTCACATGTCAAACCATTACAAATCAGAGACCATCTGAACACATTTTTATAAATTAACACCACTTAAATTTGAGTAAAGAAGAGTAAGCAAATTTTAAAGCACAAAGTGTGACAGTCAGACCTCTCTGCAGAGGCAGCCCCCTCCCCTTGAGTGGGAGGTAGTTAGAGCTACAACCTAAGGGCTGATTGGTCAAATATGAACCAATCAGCTGTCTCTCTGACTCACCTGGGGAGAATTTAAATTGACTTCCCTAGAGGAAGAGGCCCTCTTCCCCCATGTGGCAATGGAGTAAAGGGACTGCTGATCCAGGCCTCAGGAAGGTAAGACCTTCTCCCACCCCAGCTAATGGCTCTTGGGGGCAGGTTCTAGACCTTTTCCCTCATAATCCTCTCCTTCTCATAATAGGAGTGTTCTGTTATCTTTTCTTTGACTGCTTATTTAGCTAAATAATATAAGTTCTGTTAAACTCTCTGACATGTGTTTTCCCCACACTGGTGGCTGGAGAACTCTGTAACTTCCCACTGGTTACTGGGAGACTTTCTCACCCAATTCTCCTTTCCCTAAATTAATAAATTAGAATAAAATATGTGTAATTAAAACTTATTTCTGTCCCTGTGTATAAATTCTTTTTTCATCATATGACATGAACTCAGAGGAGGAAGAGGAGGGGGAGGGATCCAAATCTCTCTCTCCCCGTGTCGCTTATGATATTAATTATCAATAATCCATATCATAAGGATATTTTAGCAATGACATTTGATACTTAATTTTTTTGGAATTGATAATTAATGAACCTCCTGTCACTGTAGTGTTAGAACTATAAACAAATATTTATTTTCACACTCATTCCAGTTATATGAGGCTGGTGTGGTCATATAACTTCCTTTGGCCAATGGATGCACATTATGTAATCACCTCCAAGCAAGAGCTTGAAGAAACTCCAAGTGCTGCTACATGCTCTTGCCTCTCCTATAGTAAATGGTGAGGTCTGAATAGAGACTGAATCACCAAGCAAGGACATCACAGGAACGCAAACCTCCCAACTTTCGGTACATAACAGTAAGCCTTTTTTCTTTTAGGAAAGAGTTTTTGAGGGTTGTTTGTTACTGCAGCATAATCTAGCCATTCCAACTAATGCATATGATACAATGGTTATCATGTTCACCAAGTAGATAGATAATACAATCTTCCATTATAGAGATGTCTTTTAAGGGGCCTTGCTTTCACTGAATATTTTCTTTTTTAAAAATATTTTATTTATTCATTTTCAAGCAGAGATACAGGAGATAGATGATGAGAGAGACAGAGAGAGACAGAGAGAGAGAGAACCAAGGCCACCACCCTGTGGATCCGGCCTACGCAGGTCCTGGGGAATTGAACCAGGGGCCTTAGGCACTGGAGACAAGTGCCTTAACCTCTGAGCCATCTCTCCAGCCCTCACTGAATATTTTCAAAAAAAAAATTTACACTTCTTTAAAACACTAATGGGAAAAGAAAGTTAAGTTTAAACCCGAATAAATCCTTACAAGATAAGAATAGGAAAACCCCCAGCTGTTCTCTGAGTTTCTGCCACATGAAGGTTTTCATAGGGAAATAATTTTGAGGACAAGCTAAACATATTATCCTCTTCAATTTTTCACTAGGGAAAAAGCAAATCCATTACCTGCCAAGTGTTAGATACTTACACATCCATGTTTATTGATGTTCTGTGTTTACAATAGCCAAGACTTGGAATCAAGCTAAATGCCCATCAATGGATCGGATGGATGGAAAATGCTGAAAAATGACATTTCTTCTTCCTTCACTAGTGTGAGACTAAAGCATATGATTAAGCTTACAAATGTTTCTAAAAACAGAAAAGGTGATCAGCTCCATGTTAATGACTCAAAAATTCATCACTCCAGGGCATCCTAATATGACTTAGTAATAATCCAATTATTAAATCTTAATAATATTCAGCATGTCTTTTCAGCCCCAAAGGAATTATTCACAAATAACTTTCCTTATCATTAATTAAAACATCTTCACCCCTTTGCGATATTTTACTCAGTCTTTTTTATTCTAAAATTCTTCACATTGCAACGTTATTTGTTCACTCTCCAGGCACAAATTAGAATGTGAGATTGGTTAATGTTTGTTTTTTCTAGAAACAAAAAGTCAACTCCAAAGTCCTCCTTAAATATTTTATGGCTGAGTTCCACAGCCTTTGATGTTCACAATAATAAGTAAAGAATAACAACTCTATCTTATCATATCCTCAGTAATAGGGTATGCATGACACAGAGTTCCTTTAGCAAAGCAGAACTTTCTACCTGTTGCTTAGGGTAATGGCTCTCTCAGAAGTGTACAGATAAAGACTAGAGATCCCTTAGTGACTCAGACTGGAGCCAGATATTTTGTGCAAAAAAAAATAAAGACAAAATTGAAGTCACTATGTCTACAACACCCACTCCGTGGTCTCTGTGGAGTGTGTTAGTCAAATATTTGGACAATATCGGGACCCCTCTGTTTGTATGAAGCTAGGAAGATCTTTCCACTCACGTTTTTTCAGCTACAGTTATTGTTCACAAATTGATGTAACTACTATTACTACCATTGTACAATTGCTTTCCAAACTTTTCAAAAATATTGCAGCAGTCTTCAAGAACATAATGGAGAGCAGATTCTAATTTGCTATATTCTTGGACAGCATACATTGTAACATGGTAATGAGAAATACAAACCATTAAACCAGCAACAATATAAGGTGTAGTGATGGAAGGCACCCCAGGGTGTTAAGAACAGACAGCATAAACACCATGCAATAATCCAAGAATAAGTTCAGACACAAATGTAAGATTTTGGCCATATTGCCATAAAAATGATATTAGCCACGGAAAATGTTCAAATATATCTCAGGGTGTTGAAATCTAGAGAAAGCACATTTGAATACAAAGTTTGAACCTGAGTCTTAAGAAAATTCAGATGCCATCATACCTGGCACAACTGGAATTCCTGTCATTATATTTCTTTATAATTTTAAAAGCATAAGAAATGAAGTTGAAGGATGAAAAAAAAAAGCATGCAAATGACCATCAAGTCAGGATAAAAAAGACGAGAAAAAAGTACAAAAGTATCATGAAAATATCCTAGCCTAGGTGTCAAGTGATTCTGCCAAGGGATCAGATCTGTGAACAAACCTCTATGCAAATTATCTCATTCAACTATCTCTGTAAACTGGGTGCGGGTAGCATATGCCTTCAATCTCAGCATTCAGTAAGTAGGTAGAGGTAGGATGTTCGCTATGAGTTTGAGACTGGCCTGGGACTCTAGAGTGAATTCCACATCAGCCTAGTCTAGAGTCAGACCCTATCTTGAAAGAAAAAGCAAAACAAAAATAAGATATCACCATAAAGATTCAAGGTAGATGTCATATTGACCCACCATAGATGAGACAAATACATATATTCAGTGAAGCTAGCCCTGAAACATTAGCCTATTTCCCATTAAAACTACCTATTAGGATCACTTAAGATTTTTCAATCCCAATGTTCAGGGCCAGCCAAACCAATTAAATTAAGTCCACAGTGGCAGAGCTCAGATATGAGTGATTTTATAAAGCTTTCCAAGTGATTCTAATGCACAAAGTTAACAAACATTATGGGGGCTGAAGAGATGGATCAGAGGTTAAGGTGCTTGCCTACAAAGCAGAAGGACCCCAGTTTGATTCCCCAGTACCCACATAAAGCCATATACATAAGGTGGTGCATGTGTCTGGAGTTTGTTTGCAGTGGATGGAGGCCCTGGTGTGCCCATTTCTCTCTCTGTCTCTCTGTCTCTCTGTCTCTCTGTCTCTCTCTCATGCTTATTTCTCTTTCTGCTTATTTAAATAAATAAATAAAACTGCAAAGAACATTATGGCCTCTGATACTTACTAGATAAAATATATATGATATGTTACATATTTTTTCAAAGATGTGTGTGTGAGAGTGAGTGAGTGAAAGAGACATGCATCCAAATTTTCCACTAAGACCTTTATCAATAACATGAAGAGCTGAAACTAAATAATAATTTCTGAGGTCCCTTCCAAATCAAATGTTGCACAGTTCTATAAAAATATATTAAAATGAATGCTTCCAAAATATTTGAAAATGGGCAAGGGAATTTATAGCTTTAATAAGTCACTAATTGTACAGAGTTTATCTAGTCAATAGTTGGAATCTTTATGTATATTTATGAATCATCAAAACCCATGGCTTCCTACATTATAATGACTCTACTATTGGAATCCAGTAAGTGAATGAGATAATCACTCAGTGCTATCTAATGTGATGAATTAGAGAAGACAGGGAGAACTGAAAGTCAATTCTAGTTAGGGATATAAGATGATGTATAAGCCATTGCAGAACAATTATGTAAAATTATGATGCTTACTATTTTTGGAATTACTATGTAGCTTGCATACTTTTTCTTCCCAGAAGATCCCTATAACAGAGTTTCAGAAAGCTACTCAAGTGGTGCAGCTATGAAATGGAGTGGCCCCTCAGTTTGATCCCTCATGAGTAGTAGTTACTGCTGCCTCTAATGAAGACGGTCAAGACTGTGGCTCAGATCACGGTTCTGTAGACATTCTCTCGTGCAGTTTAAGTTTGCTAACTAATTCACTGCAAGCTTGAGAGCCATAGCACAGCACCGCTAGGAAGCTGTACTATGAAATATGCATAAAGAAATTCACACTCCCTTTGTCCCAATAAAATAATAATTGCCGGGCTGGAGAGATGGCTCAGCGGTTAAGGCACTTGCCTCCAGTGACTAAAGCCCCGGGTTCATTTCCCCAGGACCCACATAAGCCAGACCCACAAGGTGGTGACCCTGGTGTGCTCTCTCTCTCTCTCGCTCTCTCTCTCTCTCTCTCTCACTCTCTCTCTCTCTCTCTCTCTGTATTTCTCTGCTTGAAAATGAATAAATAAAATATTTAAAAATAATAATAATTGCCAATTATATATTAGCCAAAACTTTCTATGGGACCATTCATGCAGAGTGGGTCAGATGGTGAACTGGATTTTGGAATGTCCTAACATCTGAGTCATGGTCATTAATTCTGAATTACTAAAAAGCACCACTAATATGTTGACAATTTCTTATGAATGTTGACTTCTCAGCCAAAAATTTAACAATGGAAGGCATTAAGGCATCAACTATGCCCCTCAAACTCTCAGCCCATGTTTTGATTTTAGATAATTATTAATTATTTTTTCTAAGAAGCATTATATGTATAGAAACTTAGTAACTTCTGGCATAATGTTAAGCTAATCTCTTTTTTTGTCAATTGTATTTATGGACATTGTCACCAACCTCTCAATTTAATGAGGGGACAGAAGTATATAAAGAAAATCTATGAAGAAATCATTAAGATACAATAGTAGGACAAAAGAAATAGGAGCTAGAGAAAGGAAAAGGAAACCAAGTAGAAGCACCTATAAGTAAAAGGGTGGATGTAATTCAAGGATGTTGATGGGGACAAGGTACAACTAACCCTTGATTACATTTGGTAAGATTCCAGTTTAATTCAACAAGCACTTGTTGAATACCAATGAAGTGTAACTGTCAGAAGAGTGAAGAATATAAGAACCTAACAATCCTGGGCCATTATTGAAGTCATTCACAGATCTTTCAAATAAGCAGACACACATACACATTTAACAAATAATTTTTCAGTAAATACCATGTGCTGTGCATCATCCTAGAGGCTGAGTATTCAAAAAGCTGTTTCTGGTACAATGGAATTAGATAATTTAAATTGCATTATTTTATAGAGGCATAGAATACTGAAACTGTTTTAATATTGCCTTACCAACTTTCTTTACTTTAAGCAGGAGAACTGAAATTAAAAGATATTCTCATGTCATAAAACTAGTTAATAAAATATCTAACATGCATAATTACTCAATACAGAAGGTGAGTGATAAGGTTTTGATAGGGGTGAAAAAAATATTTTTTTTATCAATTGGGATGATATTGGAATAAGCAAGGGGGAAAAGGCCTCAGAACAAAAGTAGACAGTGATGGAAGAATTTATACAAAACTCATTTTTCAACCTCCATAAACTACTTGCTCTTTGAATATTATAAAGGAAATACTGAATACAAGAGAAATAGATGTAGGTCTTTTCATCAAACCCACAGTTAGATTTTTCTGCCTTAAAATAAAAGCAATCCAATTTCTTCTCTATGTATGAAATATTACCAGTTCAGGATTAAATAGCTAATAAATAACTGGAGACAAGTAAATCTCCAGAAGCCCTCAAGGTGCAACTTGGATGTTTGCATTAATAAGTCTAGTCTCAAAGTAGAACTGGCAATTTCAGAAGGAAACTGTTCTGAGAAATTTGAATTTCCACCCATTGCAGCAGGAACCTTTCCATAAGCTCAGTGAGTGATTTCATTTATTCTTTCACTATTCTGTTAGTGAGCTTTCCAGTACTGAAGGAAATACCTGAGATCATCAATTTTGTAAGTTATAGTCCATGATCAATTAGGCCCATTACATTGGATCTGGCAGCACACCATGATAGGAGCACATGGTAGAACAAAGCTTCCTGCCTCATAAACAGGAAGTACAAAGAGAGAAAGAGGGGGCTGGAGTCCTACTATACATCTCAATGACCTTAAGACTTTCCAGTAGGCCTCAGCTCTTAGTGAATTCATCACCTTCCTGAGGACCATGGGCCTTGGGGGAGAACATTTAAAATCTCCTATATCATATTCCATATATGTTGGAAATGCCTCAACACAAAACCCTTGCTTATTCTATATGCAGAGTGTTCAACAGAATTCCCATTGAGAGACACTCTATAATGGCATAGAATAAACATTCCCATTCAAAAAGGGAGGTATGGAGTCAGAGCAAGAAATGATTGGGCCAAAACAAGACCCATACATACTCAGTAGAGTAAACCCAACTCTTGTAGCTTCATATCGGGCACCTGGAGATTATGATGAAATCATCAGAGCCACAAAGTTCTTGCTCTCTCTGCCCTGGCATCTCTGTTACCTGCAGCTCTTGCATCTTTCATAGGAAAATGAATACCACATGGATGATGCCAAGTCCTGCTGCCAGCTTGAGACGTAGCTTACCCTGCTTGGACCACAGTTGGAGCAGCCTTTGTGTGTCGACCTGGGGTAACATTGCCCTAGTCAGTTGCTTCAAATGAGGGAATACCTTCAAAGGTATTTTCAGTTCAAGTTCTCTCATTTCAAATGAATTTGGCTTTTCAGATGTTAGAGCTATCTATGGTTGGGATCTTACCTTTAGGGTACTCTGATGGTTAATCTCTGCTTGTCATTTGATAGGATTTGGAATCACCATGGAAATGAAACTGTGATCATTTCTGTGAGGGGTTTTCTAGATTTGATTAGTTGAGATGGGAGGACCCACCCTAACAGTGGGCAGTACCATCTTATGGACTGGGTTCCTGGACTGTATGAATAGGAGAAAGCTATCTGAGAATTCAGCATTAATTACTCTGATCCACTTTCTCCCTGCTGATATGATGTGAGCCAGCTTCCTGCTCCTGTCAAATACCCCTTGCCATGATGGACTCCCCCCTCTGGAACTGTAAGCTAAAATAAACTCATTTCCTTCAGTAAACTGATTCTGGTTGGGAATTTTCCCAAAACAAGAAAATAACAAATACAGGTACCTTTACTATTGTTCCAATGAAGAGAATGAGGTTTCTCTGTAACAACACTCATCCCCCTAACAAGAATGCTTTAATCCGTATCCACTTGTTCAGAACTGTAAACTTTTTCAGACTTCTTTCCTTAATCAACTTCATATTTTCCCATCTCTCTACTGTCTCTCATATGAAAGAACACAGTGAGCAATAGCCATGCTATACTTGAAGGCCTTGAAATCTCCTAAATCAAACAAAAAATGTATCCATTGCCTTTAAATTCAGCCTTATTGAAATTCTCAGGACTTGGGCAGAATAAAGCCAGATTCTGCAACATGAGGTAACATGGTGTGGCTTCTAAATCCAGTTTCTCTCTAAAACCTCAAGGGCATCCAAAGTCCACGTTTCTCTAGCTTTCTAGATAACCCTGTAGCTTTCCAAACGCCCACTAGAAAGGTTCATTATTCTCTGTTTACAGCATTCTATGATTTCTCTAGCCTGAAACCTCAAAGTCTCTACATTCTTCCTACAAACCAGTTCCAAAGGCCTAATAACCATATGGGCAACATTTTCACTGTGGGACTGTAGCCCCAATTCTCAGTAGCAATTTTCCATATGAGTTATTTTTTAGTTGCTGTGACAAAATACCTGAAAAAATGAAACTTTAGTAAGAAGGGTTTATTTTGCTTCATGATTTAATAAAGAATGTAGTCTGTCATGACTGGAAAGGCCTGGGGCAGAAGTGTGAGGTAGCTGCTGGTCCTATTGTGTCTAGTCAGGAAGCAAAGAGTTTATTTCTCAGGCTCCATGTGTTTTTTCCTTTATGTCACTCCAGGACTTAGCCCATGGACTGGGTACACCCCACGTTTGGGCTTGTCTTCTCATCTCACATGTATACCTAGAGGTTCCAGATTGATTCTAAATCCCGTCAGTTATTACAGACTAGCCATCACATATTCAAAGTAGACAATAATTTCCTTCAAGTCAGGCCATCTGATTTGATTCTTGCTATGATTTCTACATATTTCTATTTCTTCTCGGCCCTTCGACCGTCAGTTTACACCTCTGATAGAGTGCATAGCACATGGAACCACTAAGCAAATATTAAAGACCTTATCCCAAATTATAGCTCTTTATCTTAAATACCATATTGAAAGCTAACTTTTAAACATTTGTGTCCAAAATAGGCCTTTCATTTTATATTCATTTTTTTTAAATTTCATGTCTCATAATCTCAGAACTTTTTTGGGTGTTTCTTTTTTTAATATCTTTATTGTGAATAATTATATATATTATATGAGCAAATTTTCTTAGTGTTCTGGTTTAACATGGTTAGGAACCACATATGAGAGAAAATATGCAGCTCTTGGCTTTCTGCTCTTGTGTGTGATCACTAAGAATGATCTGCTCCATGTCCATCCACTTTTCTTTTTTTAAAATATTTTTATGTATTCATTTTCAAGCAGAGAGATACAGAGAGATAGAGAGATAGAGAGAGAGAGAGAGAGAGAGAGAGAGAGAGAGAGAGACAGAGAGAGAGAGAGAATGCACCAGGGCCACCACCTTGTGGGTCTGGCTTATGTGGGTCCTCAGGAATTGAACCAGGGGCCTTAGGCACTGGAGGCAAGTGCCTTAACTGCTGAGCAATCTCTTCAGCCCACCATCCACTTTTCTTTAAATTTCATTATGTCATTTTTCCTTTCAGCTGCGTAGAATTCCATAGTGCAAATGTACCGCAACTTTGATATCCATTCCTCCAGTGATGGGCATTTGGGTTGATTCCAATTCTTTGCTATTATGAATTGAGCTGCTATAAACATGGTTGAGCAAATGTCTCTGTGATTCGGCAAGGAAACTTGGGGGTAGATGCCCAGTAGAGGGGTAGCTGGGTCCACCGGTAGCTCTATATCCATCCTGTTCAGGAGCCTCCACACTGCTTTCCATAGTGGTTGTATAAATTTGCATTCCCACCAGCAGTGAATGAAGGTCCCTTTTTCCCCACATCATCACCAGCATCTATTGTTGGTAGATTTTTCAATGATTGCCATTCTGACTGGAGTAAGGTGGGATCTCATTGTTGTTTTGATTTGCATTTCTCTGATGATTAATGACATCTCAAAACTTTTAATGCAAATTCTGTGCTTTCAACAAATAATTGTTTGGATTCACTCATTTAATCAAAGTATGAGATAAGAAAATAATTTTGTCTCTATTGAAATTCCAATATAGTCTAAAATTCTAAATATTTTGTTTTTCTCATTTTCCTGCTGGCTTCAGAAAATCTTACTATTGCTAATACCATGAAAACGCACTGGACTGGGAGTGAGAAAATGTCAGTTAGACCTTGCTGCTCTCTGTTCTGGATGTTGTAGCATTCTCACTAGCCATGTGCCACAGTCATCGACTGCTGGGTGTGAAAACTGAATAAGTGGGGTTGGAGAGATAGCCCAGCAGTTAAAGCATTCATCTGCAAAGCCTAACAATCTGAGTTCGATTCCCCAGTGCCCATGTAAAGCCAGATGCACAAAATGGCCCATGCATCTGGAGTTTGTTTGCAATGGCTGGAGACCCTGGCATGCCCATTCTCTCTGTCTTTCTTTGCTCTGTCTCTTTCTGCTTGCAAATGAATAAATTAAAATATTTTTTTAAAAAACTGAATGAGGGGGGAGGGGGGAAGCGGGGAATTCGGGATAACAACGCATGGTTTGCCCACTAAATAATGTAACTCATTATGGACATTAAAAAAAAAAACTGAATGAGTGAATGAATGAATGAATAAATAAACAAATATCAGTTTGCTAATATACTTTAGAAAAATCACTTGCTCTTCGGAAACATGGTTATCATTTATATGAGTGTTTCAAGCTGTCTGAATTTAAAAATATATATATCAGATATGCTTACTGTGTCAAGTGTTAGAAACATATAGAGTAGGTAAATATATGGAGAATGACATTGATATAATTTAGCCATACAATCACCGTTAACCCCATATTACATTAGAAGAAAATTGAAATTTACCAATATAAATGGCCCAAAGTCATACTGTAAGAAAATGGCAGAGCTAATTTTCAATCTCATTCTATCTGTCTCTAAGGTCAATGTTCTTGACATCCTCCCTCTCACAGTGCTTCTTATTATTCTTTCAGTTATATATCTCTCTGTGAACTCCATGGTGCTAGTCTGTGCTAGGTTTAGGTGAAAGAATTCATTTAATCATAGCAGCTTCAAATATTTGTCATTGCCTATGGTTTTTAAAAGCATCTGGAATTCAGAACAGGTACAGGTTTCCCCCCATAATTAACATACCAATGGAGTAGTTGTGTTATAAGAGATATAGATGAGCGCCCCAACCACAAAATATCATATTTCCTGTCAAAGTTCATTCACTTTGGACCCCTTGCAGAAGAGCAGTTAAAACTCTGCATTGAGTTGTGCAATGTTTCATGATTCTCCCCTTTTTCTCTCCCTGATTCACTAAAAGTTTGTTATAATAGTCTAATACATAACTGAATTTCCAAGTAATCTCTTGAGTGCGTTGCCATTTTCCTATTCCTTAAATCTACCCATTTCCAGTTACTGGAAGAGTTATGTTTATCTGAATGCTTACAAACTCAGGATTCTTAACCAGAGGGCAAGTCAAATTACAAAATTTTTACTGTTCTGTCAGTACGCAACATTTGGTTTAAAAAAAAAATAGTGGCATGTTCTACTTTGAGAAAAGTGTTCCAAATGCCCCAGATAAAATATGGGGGTGATTTCATAACCATTTCTCAGACTTTCACCTAGTTTTTCATACATTTTCCTTTTATCAAAATGAGTTTGGGGATGGAAGAAGGGTTCTTTTGAAGAAATGACATAACATGAAATTCACAGATTCTTTATGAATTTCTATTAAAATCTAGCTGAAATAAAAGAGGGGGAATTATTACAAGTTTAGAGCCGAGTTCCCTGCCATATAGCCTTAGTAAACTAAATTAAGCTGCCTCTTGTATCCCCTGTGCCTTAAACCACTGGGTTTCATCAATATTGCATGAATTCCTTCTATATTTCTATTATCATCATGTATGGTTGGAATAATTCTTAAGACATCATAATATCAAGAAAGATCAAGCTGCTTCCAGTAATGACACTTCCAAATACAAGAAAGGAGATTATATTCTACAATGTCTACTCAATAACAAAATTAATATAAAAAGTACTCCTAGAATGCACTCCTAAATAACCAGAAATTTAACAAAATGGAACAACCCATTTACCAAGAAATCTAACTAATCATATGCTCTAGTGTATTTCATACTCGAATTCACAAGGTCAGGGATATACTGTAGTCACTGAAGTTAATTTTGGGTCAATTCATGTATAAACAGGTATCTCAGGGAAACCAGGCCAAGTGTTCCCACTGACAGCCAGTGGGTTGTCACGGTTGTTCTAGTGGGAGGCAGGAGGAGGCAGAGGATAAAAAGAGGCAAAAAGGCCTCTGGGGTCAAATGTCAAGTTCAATTGAGTTTAGTTCACAGGGCTCCCCTTATCCAACCTGACTAGATCCTAGCAGGGATCGTGGTGCCACGAGCCAGATGTAAATATTCCCTGTTGGAGCTGTCAGACATTTTTGGTGGTTCACCAGCCTGACCTTCAAAATCATGCTCATGACATTTATCACAAGCCTGAAAGGTCCATTCCAGAGAATTTTAACTGTGTAAGCATAGAAATGGCAAGCTCTTACATCAAAGTTCACATCTCAAGTCTTTATTAAAAATATTTAAAAAAATCTCTGAGTACCACTAAATTTTATAATTCTGTCATTTTATAGTCAAGGGAATGAAAAGGAAGGAAATAGAAAAACTTGCTTTGCTATTTTATGACATGAAATTACATCAAGTGAATTTTAAAATTGAAGCTAGAACACTAAACAGCGTTTTTACATATAAATTGACTTCAAGAAAAAAGTCACGTAAGGTCTGCTTTGTCAATGTTGTCCTTTCTACCAGAGATTTTCCCCGCTATGTTTTCTTTTTATTTTGAATCCTTATAAGCATATTTAAAAACTCAGAACAGTAAAATATACAGGGAGTTTCTTTCTTGTAAATAGCTCAGAAGTTTTTTATAGTCATAGTTGTCTCCTGTATTTCCTTCATAGAATCAAGACCCCAGTGTTGTCCAAAGAACAACTCCTTTCAAGGAGGTGCCATCCCAGAATAATAGGCTACATTTTGCAAAAGTAAAATACGTGTTTTTGCGAGAAAAACTAATATATCCACCTATGCCTTTAGACATGAAGGACAAAACCTCCCGTGGCTCTCCCCACATTACAGTCTTTTCAAACTCTGATTTATCCCTATTTGAATAGCTCTTTCCAACTGGCAAAGAGTAAGCACATACACAGTTTCTAATGGTTCCTGTATACTAATCCCAAAGCTGCATCTTGAGGAAGAACCCTTGTCTCCTGTGTCTCCTAGTATTCAACCAGCTGTTAAGAAGCACTTGCTGAAATATTGCCCCTTCACAGGCCTGAGAGAAAATTCTCATCAGATGACCAAAGTTCTCATCAGATGACCAAAATGACCCATCTAACACAAAGAGGTTCAAAGGCTGAAAGTCAACCTAAGTTGTTCTTCTCCAGAAACTAAAGCAGGGCTCTCCTTCAACGAAGCATTAAAGTCCTCAATGCTCCTGGCACTTCTCACCTGGGGCCCACCCCGCTAAGTGGGCCAGCAGACTGAGGCAATTATCCAGGTGACTCATAGAAATAAGCCATTTTTAGCTTAGAAATATCTAAGCAGCCCAAGCTAAGTAGGTTGTTCCCTGGGTCATTCAGGCAAAAGCAGGTTGTTCTGTTTAAATGTTCCAGAGGAAGGGAGAAGAGTGGAGGCCAGATGAACCGAAAGGTCAGCGAGATACATTCTCAAAACCCTGGAGCTGCTTTTTAGGACATGACAGGTAGGCTGCAGGAGCTGCTGAGAAGAGGAAGGAATTCACATTGTAGTTGACTCTATTGAATGGTTGCAGACAATCATCGTGTGAAGCAAGGAGCTTTTGGTTTTAAGAAATGATCTTTACCATCAAGGAACAACGGAGAGAAGAAAGTTTGATTACAGAAATCCTGACTGCCCAAGGAATAAAATGCATTTCATGGACATCACACATTTAACAACAATAACAACAAAAAAAGTTTCCTCCTTGTGGAAATAAACTGAAGCTCTCCATTCTTTGTATTGAATATGATACTAATTTGACTATTACATCGAATGCACATGAGCTAGTCCCACACTCTAGCTGAAGGATGGTTGATTCCATGGTCACAGTCCAGTCCTGGCTTCTCCATTGTAGTCTGCCCACTTTATGGAAAACTTGTCTACAGATCCATATGAATTGGACCTTGCATGGACCAAGGACCAATCTGCTTCCTTGGCTCTCCTTGGCAGCAATGCCTGGTCTTGTGTCTCAGTAGGATGCCTCTTGTTTCATCACATACACTGATCACTTTGACCATGTCAAAGACTACTGTAAGGTGGTCTGTGTTTTCAGACTGAAACAGGCTCAGCTTTGTTTGAAATCAGGCAGACAGTGATTCACTAGGGTAGAGGAGAATGGGGGTCAGATGCTTTGGGGAGCAAGGATGCTTATGCAATCTGCAAGGATATCTCTTGTCACAAATGAGTTCCACTGTTATTTCCTTGTTAGTTACTGCTTCACAGTATAGACTCTGGGGTCAGACTAAATAGACTAGGAATTCTGGTGCTTCTATTTATTAGCAAAATGACCTAGAAAAATTTCTTGAACATCTCCAAACTACATTATTTTTTTTATCTACAAAGTCAGAATAAATTTGAATGTTGCCTTCTATAGCTTCTGAGATGAGATGAGATAATGTCTGAAAAGCACTTAGCACAGGATTAGTTAGATGCTGGTTCTTTGGTCAATTTCATTGTCATTTTCTCCCCTGTCCTTAGGAAATGTCCAGTGTATTGGTTCTTCTGAATGACATCTCTTCCCTGGAACATCACAAAATAAAACATCACAAAATAAAACAATGAGACTTGTTGGGTGTGGTGGCACATGTCTTTAATCCCAGCACGCAGGAGACAGAGGTAGAAGGATCATTATGAGTTCAAGGGCAGCCAGAGACTTCATAGTGAATTCCAGGTCAGCCTTGGCTAGAGCAAGACCCTGTTTGGAAAAAAAAAACAGAAAAAAAAGGCTAATCATTTTTACCCCTTGTTTTGTAACTCCAATTTAGGCTCACAGAATGATAAACATTTTCCAGCGCAGTTCACCAGTATAATGGACAGTAGAGTAGAAATGTGATTTCTGCCACCTATGAACACTGGTTGTCATTAGTTCCGTGACTTCGGTCCTTTAGACACAATCCTAGTCACTTGTGAATTCAACTGCTTAGAAGAACTAAGAGATGAAGCAAAGAATCTTCTTCAAAAACAAAAGGGGAGAGGCTGGACAGATGGCTCAGAAGCTAAAGATGCTTGCTTGTTTTCCAGTACCCACATAAAACCAGGTGCACAGTGGTGAATACATCTGGAGTTTGTTTGCAGGGGCAAAAAGTCCTGGCGTACCCATATTCATTCACTCTCTTTATCTCTCTTTCCTTGCATATTAATAAATAAAATATTTTTTAATCAGAAAAAGCAAGATAGAATGGAATTTTAATTCCTAGATTGTGATCCTCAAGATTTGAATTCATGTTTTTAGGATGAGACAAGAGGAGAAAATTCTCTGTGGCAACACCTTAGAAGGGAATTTGAAAAATGACTATGTCTTAAGACAGAATGCTGGTGTGTGTACCAGTCAGTATACTGCAAATGTAAGACAATATTTTGCAATAAAATTATTCTGCAAAGATTGTATTTGAGGGTTACTACCACTTCGGACAACAAGTCCCATATACATAAATGATAGAGTAAGGGATGCTTGTGCTTAGGCTAGTGTACAGCCTCTTTCTGTGGGATTACACAATCCAGATCCAGTGACATTGAGTCTCCATCTCTATTGGATAAACCAGTTATTCAGTTAACATTATCAACCATAGAAATTTCATTTCTCTTTAGAAGTGAAAAATGTGTGGTTCATATGTCTTAGTTTTGTAATTATTTGCAAACATGCTTTAAAATTCCCCTCGGTTACATATCTCAGGTATCCATAAGTTCACCTGGATAAGATTTTGTTATTTGGCATCTCATTGTGGAAAAGAGAGACATCAGCTCTAAATCTCAACAGGGTAGATAACTAAATCCAGTAAGTCGATATTTTATTTATAAATGGTTATCCCTTGTAATGACTTCAAGTCAAGAAAATGTGGTCCTTCAATCACATTCAAATTATCCTTTCTTCTATCTGCCAAGAAAATAAGAATAAAACTTAAATTGACAAGTATGTCCTCACTTTAAAACTTCTGAAATAAAAACGGGTTCCTCAATGACCGGTGGGATGTTTCATTAGCCTCCAGCCAGCAGGTGTTGATCACAATGGCTCCTGTTTAGATGCACAGCTGCCCCTGGTTTTTGGTCAAGCCCACGAAGCCCAATATGATTGCCTCTTCCATCTCTCTAAACTTTCATTTCACTTCTCTCTTTGTTACTTTGCTTTTCTGTCCTCTCCTCTCTCCCTTCTTAAGAAAAAAAACCTAAATTCCTAATCAAATTCTAACCCATTTTCCCCATCATTCTTTTATGGTAGTTATGATGTCACAAATTCGAGTGTTCACCGTCTCCCAGTCTCTGCTTCCAGGAATCATAAATCGCCAAGCAGAACTTCTCATTGCAAGCAACACAATGTATTCTGGAAGTTTCAATAGGGAAGAAAAGTCTTGTCGTTTCAGCAATATAAATGGAAGTCACATAAATTATGTTCTGAACAATCCAAGTTGACCAGAACACCATGACCAGCCAAGCCTCCTGTGTGCACTGCTTTTTCCTGGCTGCTATTATTTGCTCTCTCTGTGTGGCTAACACTTAAATAGAAAGGTGGACCAGTCATTTCTTGGGAGACTTTTTAAAAATGACTTGCACAGTAATCAAATAATTTTCAAACCTGCCTGTCCTGAGATTTAATACACAAGATCTGTTCAAATAACTGTAATGGAAACACTATTTCCGACAGTCCAAAGAGAGGCGTGTTTTACACTGCTTTCCTGCAAGCTGCTCTGGGATCACATAGAATCAATAGCACAAGTGTCCTTCTGGCCTCAGAGAGCGTTAGCTGAGGGAGCAGCAGAGTTTACACAGGATCCCTTGCCAAATGTGAGCTTGGACTTGGCTCCACAGCACTTGAAAAAGGAAAAGAATGGAAAGTCTTCTCACACTGGAGATTCAGCTAAACTTCAACCAAAGATTGAACCTGTTACTCATGCTAAAGTGGAGCTGAAATTAGTTGATTTCACTATCTCTCTCTCCCTTTCCCTTTCTCTCTCTCCATGTTTAAATATACATATTTAAATACACATGTTTAAATACACATATACCTCTCCTTTTATGACCTCCTTTTTTCTTTCTAAATGATTCTTTTAGTGCACAGAAGAATGAATGTCATCAATGACATTGTCATGCATTGTATTACTGTTCTTATTTGTGCCTGCTCTGCCCTTCCTCATCTCTTCTCCCCCATCCTCACTTCATCTTGGTTTCTCATCCTGTTTCTTTTCTCCTCTCTGTGCTCCATGCCTGTGCCTGCTTCTAACTATGCCTTAAAATTTATTCCTTATTGGCTCTTTGTGTGCTTTTGCCTTGAAAAGACCACACACTGCTTACTAGCAGGAATCTTCTTGTGTTTATCTTTGTGTCTCAGTACCTAGTTTTGTTTTGGGCAATAATTATTTGATAAAAAAACTAAGGATTTTACTAAAAGATTTGCTTTGAAGTTTCAAAATTGCTGATAACGTAACTCTTAGAACTAAAGAAAATGTATGCTCTGGCTGCTGCTGAAATCTGCAACCTGAAAGCCCTAACTGAGCTTGGCAGGAGTGCTCCTGCAGACAGCACCTAGCCCAGGCAGGGACACACCTGCCTATCAGCAGTGGTGAATGAGAAAGTACGGGACACATCTTCTATCCAGAAGAGTGGTATGCTTCAAGGTAACAATTGTGCATTGTCTCTCTTCTCTCATCTTTTCATGGTAGGCTCTGTGTCTTTCCATGTTTTCAGCCTCTCTTGCCAAAGAGGCAGATCTTGCTGCTTCTGGGCACCTGTATCCATATTCTTAACCCCACCATCTTCTGTTCTCTTGAAGTCTTCCATCCACAAACATTGTTCTTCCCCACTCCATTCACCATCCATCAATAGTGAGTGCACACCACTTCATAATTCAAAGACATTGGCATGTGGGTTGGTTTTTCTCCTCCCATTGTCTCCATCCATCATCCTAGGGATGTTTACTGCCCAGAGGGAAACTCGTTGAATCCCCAAGTGCTTGACCTCCTCAGAGTCGTGGTTCTCTGGTTAACTTTCTTTTCCCTAACATGAGGATGTGGATGGAGAGAGACAAAGGTGGCTAAAACTAGGAAATCTAAGTGAAACACAAAAATTGACTATAAGCCATTTAACAAAGTGAAATTGTTAACTCATGTTTGGCAAGGGAAACCAAGGAAGTAAGGATAAATCAAAAATATCAAGGAAATGAGAAAGGTAAGATTAGTCTAACGGATAAAAAGTCTAGAAAATGTTAAGCTAAAAGAAGTGATCATCTGGGCTGGGGAGATGGCTCAGCAGGTAAGAGCACTTTCAGCTTAAACCTGAAAGACTCAGGCCAGAAACACCGAGTTTGATGCTTTAGAGCCCAAGTAAAATACTGGGTATGGCTACGCATGTCTGGAGCCATAGTTTGGAGGGGAATAGGAGACCAAAAAAATTTCTGGGGCTTGCTCATTGATAGCAGCTCAATGTTGAGAGAGAGAGACCTCTTCTCAGGCAATATGCACAGGAGTGATAAGAGCACATCCCTCATACTTTTTAAAAAAATTTAGTCATTTATTTTCAAGGAGAGAAAGATAGAGAGAATGGGTGCACCAGAACCTCCAGCCACCACAAATGAACTCCGGATGCATGTGTCACTTTGTGCATCTGGCTTTCTGTAGGTACTGGAGAATCAAACCCAGGTTATCAGGCTTTACAGGCAAGTGCCTTAACCACTGAGCAATCTTTCCTCACCACTCATTCATCTCTGGCCTCCATACACAGGCCCATGGGGAACACTCCTCTGCACACACATTCACATGCACCATACGTCAATCACATACCCACACCACATGTACCCTTACACATGCAAATAGAAAGAAGTAATAATAAGCTTTAGTATTCTATGAACTGCCTAAAAGAACTTTATCAGCTCAACTTCCCCTCACAGTCCATTTTATCCCCTCACCCAGAGCTTTGCACACAAGCCTGACTCCCAAGATCCCCTTTTTGCCTTTTGGTGTGCACAGAGGCAGGAAAGGTCTAATGACCCTAAAGAAGAAAGAACTTTACTTGGTACTGAGCTGGGGAAAATTGGACAAAATCTGAACAGAACAGCTTACCATGGAAGCTGGAAGGACAGGAGAGAATAATGATGGAAAGAGAAGGTTACAAGACAATTAAAAAAGAAAGATGACTGAATTGAAAACCTAGGTCTTCATGGCTTCCATGGAAATCTGATGGGGTTTATGATGGGGTGTGTGGGGGGCAGTGTGGGTGTGGGCGTGTGGGGAATGTGTGAGTGTTTGTGTGTGTGCATGTGTGCATGTGTATGTGTTTGTGTGTTTGGGTGGTGTGTGTGTGTGTGTGTGTGTGTGTGTGTGTGTGTGTGTGTTCCTTCCTTTGCTTGGAATCCAAATCACATAGTTAAAAACCACTGAATTATCTGGAATCCAGTGTGTGGGTTTCATGGCAGACAGTGGGTTGACTGAATGAGGACATTTACAAAGCAGTGTCTTCCATGGGGTAAGAGTTGCCAGCTCCTGTGTGAACAGAGTGCAGGAGGCACAGGACCAAACTGGACAGCCCTGATCTCCCACGACTGTTACTTTGTAGAGTCCCAATCCCTAACCTTGATCAACCCAACCATCTGCTTCTGCGGGCTTGCTCCCAAGCTACTAAATGCAGATGGAGCAAATTGGCTCTTAAACAAGTTTATGAATTTCAAGTTCAGCTGGACAGGCAGTACCATTCAGCAATTCTTTTCCTTACCCATTGGATCCCTTTTACATTCCCATTACCAACTGTGCCAATGTTTTATTCTTGTTTTTCAGGACCGCAACCCACTCTCTCCATTCATGCATGAGTTCAGCAACCAGGTACTGAGAATTTAGTATATTCCAAAAACTTTTGGAGGGGGTTGTAAGCCACAAAAATACTATCACAGATGCTTTAAACCACCTCTCATCAGAAAGATGGAATGTGTTCTCCTATCTCCTAAATTTAGTGTGACAAAAGAATGCAGCAAAAATAAGACCAAACCACTTTCCAACAAGATCTTAGAACCCTGATAGCACCTTGCTCTGAAAGCCCTGATCTGGCCTACCTGAGGAGGAAAGATACCATGAATAGAGATAATTAACTCAACCATCATTGCTGAGCCCAGCCACAAAACAGATGACCACCTGAATACAGAAACTCAACAGAGCCAAGGAAAGACCAAAGATCAACCACAACTTAAATATTGCTGGAATACTATGTAACACTTGGCTCTGGCCTGTAAACTTCTCTCTTAGTTTATTGCCTACAAATTTCTGGATTCATTCACTACTTCATATAATTTCTGCTATAATAAAAACACTAAAGTCATTGTCGCTTAAAATAGTACTGATTTATTTCTTTCCCTTTGAAATCTAATCAGCAGCTGGTTGACTTTTTAAAAATTGTATATTATCCCATTTAATGACCTGGTTCCTTCCATGTAGTGTCTCTGTCTTCTATAATGCCTTTCATTCAACTAGCAAGTGTAAGTGGGATGGGGTAACAGACGCTTATGTGAAAAATTCTTAAGCAATGAGTAGCATGATGGCTAACCTTCATTGTCAACTTGACTGGATTTAAAATCACCTGGGAGATATACGTGTGTGTATGTCAGTGATATAACTGAGAAGACCCACCCTGAAGGTAGATGGCAGTATTCCAGAGGTTATGGTCCCAGATTGAATTAAATGGGAGGGGAGAGGACAAAGCAAACTGAGAATCAGCATTCATCTTTCTCTTCTTTGTGGCCTCATACACAATGTAACCAGCCACCTCATACTCCTGATACCAAGCCTTCTCTGACATGATGTTGTATGGCCTCACACTGTGGACTAAAAGAAATCCTTCCCCCTTAAGCTGATTTGTATCAAGTATCTGGCCATGGTAAACAGAAAAGTACCTAATACAAAACATTGGTACCAAGGAGTGAGGCCATTGCTGTAACTAATGTAGGGAGAATGCAGCACTCTTCCTCTGTTATCACCTTGAATTCAGATGGACACATCTAGATGCAAGGGTACTCTATGTGTCCAGAAAGAGAAAAGCATGTGTTTTAGTGAGCACATAGCTGTTTGCAATTATCCACCCTTCAAGACACCAAGTGGATTGATCATTCTTTTTTCCAAACATTAATTCCCTCTCTGGAAAATACAGCCCAGAAAATCATCTGACTCAAAGTCTAAGATCCCTAGGTCATGTGCGGTCTTTTCTCTTGGTTCTGAGAGAAATTTTCATGGGCTAGCCATTCACATCTTGGAAAACAAGCTCCAAATTGTGCAAGAGGGAGGGGATGCTTGCAATAAAAAAAGCCTCACATTTGTAAAATGAAAGGATAGAATATACACATCAGTTAGCAATTCTGAAATTCTTACCAAGGAAGTCCTTTAAGTTCAGTCTGAGGGTGTGTCATGGCCAGACTGCTTCTAGAAAGCTCTTGTCCTTTGAACTCCATTGACCCTGGCTTTCACGTCTCTGGAAAGTTTTACTTTGTCCAAGATTCTTCATGCCTACATGCAAGGGGCTTTGTGAAATAAGTGATCTTTGAGATTCTTTTTTTTTAAAAGGTTGTACTCTTTTAAAAAAATATTTTATTTATTCATTTTCAAGCAGAGAGAGAGAGAGAGAGAGAGAGAGAGAGAGAGAGAGAGAGAGAGAGCGCACCAGGGCCACCACCTTGTGGGTCTGGCTTATGTAGGTCCTGGAGAATTGAACCAGGGGCCTTAGGCAATGGAGGCAAGTGCCTTAACGGCTCAGCCATCTCTCCAGCCCTGAGATTCTTTTTTTTTTGGTTTTTCGAGGTAGGGTCTCCTTCTATTCCAACCTGACCTGGAATTCTCAGGGTGGCCTTGAACTCATGGTGATCCTCCTACCTCTGCCTCCTGAGTTCTGGGATTAAAGGTGTGCGCCACCATGCCCGGCTTGAGATTCTTAAAACTTTACTAACAACTTTCTTCTATGACAAATTGTGAGCCCATTATTTGTATTAGGTTTCAAAATTCAAAGTTTTTTTTTTATTTTTAATTTTAACTCACATTTTTTGGCAGTGAGTCGAGGTCCCTCTAATCTCTTTCCTGTGTCATTCTACACCATTGTTCATGACATTCATTAGTCTCATCTTTGGCTATGCCTCAGACTTTGACATCACACCACGCCTTTGCTTCATTCATTTCTGATGGTTAAAAAATAAGACATAGGGATGGAGTTATAGCCCAGTGGTAGAGCACTTGCCAAGCATGCACAGGACCCTAAGTTCAATCTCCAGTACCCCCAAAAAACTTATAGCTTCAAGATTCTGCTTTAATATATCTTCTGTGAAATTGCTCACGTTATTCCATCCAGTGACTTCAGAGTCAATTCATTCCTTCTCTCCTCCCATATATTATATTACTATGTGTATATGTGTGTTGTTCTTTAATTTACCTTTTTCTAGTTACTAAAAAAGTAAACTTTGGGTTTAACTTTTTTGGTTCATTGGTATATAATGTGAAAGACAGTGGGATCTCAGTTGACATTTGTTAAAAACTACATGTACACAAAGCTAATGTTAATCTACTTAATGAAATGATTCTATCTAAATTCATAATTTACCACAGCCAAATCAAGCACAAAAAAAATCTATCCTGTGATTTAATTCAGCCAAGATGACCTGGCAAGCCTAGGACATTCTGATCACTTTGTACTAAGAGAGCCATTACGATTTTTTTTCAGAGCATTAAGAGAGATGTTCCTAAGAATACACAGATGGCCTACAAGAACTAATGCACTCTATCTCCAAAGAGCAGACACTTTATTTTATTCATGCCACCAAAACAAGACTCATTATCTAATTTTGTATATGTCTTAAAGTTATTTATAAATATGGACTGTTACTTTAAAAGAACAGTTTTAGCAACTGTTTAGAACTATTTCATTTAAATGCACAAACGCTGAAAGAGTAATGTATTTCCAATGCTTGAAATCACTGGGAAATGCAAAGCACAAATACTATGAGTATTTTTAGAAGGTTCTAGTTCACATTGCTTGGATGCTTGCTTCTAGCACTGAGTCCTTGAAGAAATGCACTCATGTTGTGAAGGTCACAGATGAGGATCTAACACATTCTGTCATGCTTCTTTTAAATTCTACTCACACATAATTTAACGGCATCTTGAATATTAATAATCTTACATCTACCTATAAGGGTATTTTTTCTATTTATTTCTTTAGACCTGTAGCATTGAAAGCCAGAGGAAAAAAAAGCAACATAAATATCACATAGCCCAATCTTTTACTTTTCATAAAATTCTAAAAGGTCAGGTTACTTCCCCAATAAGAAAATGGTAAGATTAAGCTGGGCCTGGTGTCGTACAGCTACATGTGAGGCCGAAGGAGGAGTTCAATGTCTGCCTGGGAATTTCAGTGAGACCTTATCTTAAAACACAAGGTCATTTGAGATCTGGAACTACAGCCCATGGACATGAGGCCGCAAGTTCAATCCTCAGTATGAGAAAAAAAAAATGATAAAATGTTCAATCAGGTCTCTTGTATCCACTAAAAGTGGAAGGAATGTTGTAAAATTAACATTTGCCAAAAAATTTTGGGTTCTCTGGGCTCTACTTTTTAGGTCAATTCAGTTACACAATTTTTCCATTTGGACAAAAAAATGAACTATTACTTTTCTAAAGTGTCAGAGAACTATATAACTATATGCCTGCTATAATTCTACCAAAGAATCTATGATTTTAAAAATTCCCATTCTTGTCAGAGATGGATTTTAATTTCAACATCATTTGCGCGCAGGCACACACACACTCTCTCTCACTCTCTCTCTCTCTCTCTCTCTCTCTCTCTCTCTCTCTCTCTCTCTCTCTCACACACACACACACACACACACACACACACACACACACACACACACAGAGTAACCTGCATTAGCTACGCCTCCATCTCTCCATCTCTGATATTGAAACCTAACTAACCAGCAGTAATGTAAATCTTACCCTGACTGAAGCCCTCACATGTAGCAGTCACTTTTTCCTTGGTGATTTAATCACTTCCTTCCATTTAATTACTTTGAGGATTAACTGCAAGCAAATGTATTCCAATAATAGGCCAATGTACAAAGAGCAGGAAGCTTTCCGTGGTCCCAAGGGATCTTGGGCACTCCTGACTGGAAGTCTGCATGACGGAGCTCATGTTTCTTTTAGCCCTTAAGCCCTGTGTGTCACCTTGCCTGTTTAGGTGTTAAAAAAAATGTCACCGGTTACACCGTTTGCATGCTAGCATTCATATGCAATCTCTGGCAGGAGCAAAGATGACTCTTCCTTCATAATCCAGGCCATACAGGAAGCTACTTCTTTCCAAATCAAGTCATTAATGCTTAAACAAGCAAACACTGCAGCCCAGACAAAAATCAATTTGCAATAAAAGGAAAGGCTTTTTCCAAACACTCTGGCAGTCACTGGGGAAAGATGCTTTTACAAATCTAGTGCTTGAGCGTATTACAGTATTAGGTTGGGTTGATCCTATTTTTTCTAGTTGGATTTATTTTATTTGTGAGTCAAGGTGATTAATAGTATTGAATATGATCAGCAAGGTTTCATGACCAGAAGAAATACTTTTCCTACTAAATAACATGCACAGAAATCTGCCCAGTGACCTTCATTTGACCCCTTGGCAAAATATATCTGGGTATCTTCCAGTGACTAAATGTTCTGTGACAATAATTTCCAAACACTGGAACACGTCAGAACAACCTGGGGTGCTCTTTTTTTAAAAAAATCCCAGCATTCGAGGTGGCACCCATCCCAATTAAATCAGAATTATTTGAGGGATGAGAACCAAACATCAGAGCATTTTTGTAATCCCCAGATGTGTGCAGTGTGGCACTGAAGCTGGGAACCACTTTGAGGGGACATTTCTCACTCGTGCTGCATTCAGATGATAAACTCCTAGGATAGAGGGAGTGACTGAATTTTTTCCTCTACTCTCAATCCAATATTTGTAAAAAATCAAGACATATTGAAGATATGTGTATTTCTTGAGGGGACATATTTATTAAAATACTAGGAAATATTTATATCAAGTAAGAAAAAGGTTTCTATCTTTGATCTACCTATTATAATTTGTTGATCTTTCTTACAGGGATAATTATAGACATGTGTACAAAAATATCCACAGTGGTATTCAATTTTAAAATAGATAAATTATCTAATCAATATGCCATGATTTAGTGACTTATGAAACAAGTGTATGAGGAAATAAATGTTTTCATTAATTGCTTTTTCATTACATGGGAAATAAAAGTGCTCTAAGACAAGAATCAATAATCATGGTCCCTCATAGGTGTAAGTAACTGATAAGAATTAAAAGCATGACTTCTTCCAGAAAAAAAAAATGCAGACTTGGTTGACATGATGGCTTTTTGCATCCAAAATCCAGGAAGTTTCAGTGGCTTATCATTGCATATAGGACTTTTTATCCCTGCACTAGTTGAATGCGGGAGTGAAGAAGGTCGGTTCAGGACCCCTGTAACCTCCCATCTCATGGCCACATCCTCTTCTAGGACTTGGAAATCCTTTTCCTCCAGTCAAGAAATAATGAAACAGAAGCTGGAGAAAGTTCATGGGTGTAAAGAGGAAGCACTTCTACTCACATTGTGCACTGAAGTATTCTCCTTTGTACCCTCACCAGTACCCCGACCAAATCCATGTGCTTAAATCCAAACCCTTCATGTGAAAGAGACAGGACATGATTACATAATTACGGTGGATCTGTCGTGACTGGGATTAGTACCCTTAAGAAAGAGACCCCTCTGTGCGAGGAAAGGGCCATCTATGAACAAGGAAATGAATGGTTACAGACCTAGAATCTGCCAGTGTCTTGACTGTGAACTCCACAGCCTCTAAGAATGTGAGCAATACATTTCTCTTATTTATAAATATACACTCTTCAAAGCAGCCCTAATGGACCAAGACACATTACATTAGCAAGCCCTAGGTATGAAGATCCACCTAGATGCAGCTCCAAGATAAACAAGCACACCTAGCAATAAGGTATCTTAAACAGGGCAAGCATCTTTGCTTGAAGAATGTTATTTAAGGGCTGGAGAAATGGCTCAACAGTTAAGGCGGTTGCCTCCAGAGCCTAAGGACCCATGGTTCAATTCCCCAGTGCCCACATAAACCAGATGCACTAAGTGGTGCATGCATCTGGAGTTCATTTGCAGTGGTTAGAGGCCCTGGCATGCCCATCTCTCTCTCTCTCTCTCTCTCTCTCTCTCTCTATCTCTCTCTCTCTCTCTCTCTATCTCTATCTCCTTACAAATAAATAAATAAATATTTTAAGAAATGTTATTTAAAATTGCAGTGGTCATTTTTTCAGAGGGTTACTTGCAACTAAGTTAACCAAAAGTTATTCTATTTCTACCTGTTTTCATTGGATTTTATTATTACACTGTACATGGAACATTTATGAGTGCTTTCAGGTTCCAGATGGGCTATCAGAACACTGACATTATTCCTTCCCTCTCTATAGTAGTACTAGAGCCAAGAAAGGGCTACCAATGACTGTGGAGAGCCTTATCTGAGAAGCATGCTTCACCTTCTGTTTGGCATTAAACCCTGATTGAAAGGTAAGGTACTTTCACTTTCTAAAACAAACAAGTAGCTGCTAAGTAATTCATCAGCCTAGTTTCATGTTAGATGAATAACGTTGTTGACATATTACCCTTGCCCTTTCAGCTTTTTATTTTTAATTAGTCTTTGTTTCTTCTACTGCTTTGATGCTTTCTCCCACCACTATTTTAGAAACTGTCTATTCTGTCTTTTTCCTGGCAGGTTCACATGTCTCATAGGTTTGTTTGCTGCTGCAGTGGTGGTTTGTGTTTTGTTTTGTTTTGTTTTGTTTGTGTAGCCAATATGCAGATAGTACAAGTCATTTATGTGGTTTCCAAAGTTCTGCCACTAAAATTACTATATTACCTTAGAGAATTGTCTTTTCATTACTGTTCAGTTAGTGTTTGCTTTTTCTGGCTTTTGTTTGTTTGTTTGTTGTTTTTGAAGGAGAATCTCACTCTAGCCCAACCTGACCTGGAACTCACTCTGTAGCTCAGGCTGGCCTTGAACTCACTGTGATGCTCCTACTTCAGCCTCCGAAGTGCTGGGATTATAGGTAAGTCACCATGTCAGACCACTTTTGAGAATTGTCATGGGAACAAGGTTCACTCACATTTTCTCTATTTTAACAAAGATGCCACATGCCTTTTACAACTCTCCTCCATTATATGGCTCTCAGTCACCCTAAACCTACAGAAGTAGGCTTATAACTGCTTTCTCCCTCAAGTCCAACTTGTAAATCAAACACAAAGCCCCAGTGTGCATGAATAGAGCCAGATACTACTGCTAGGGACGAGATCGAAATGGACCTGGTCAGACCCATGACAGCCTCTGGGAAGCACATGCCTCTGGAGGGTGAGTCACACATTAAGGCCAGTCTATTTTTACATCCTTCTTGCATAGTCCGGATGAGGCTGGTATAACGCTATTACAATAATTTGAACACTATTATCTAAGTTCATTACCATACACTGTGAATGAGACACAAGTCGTTTGGTGGTATGGAAAATACCTGAAAACATTGCCTTTGAATGGTGATCAAAGATATATGAAATCATTTTCTATATCTGCAAGATAGACAACTACCTACTTCAAGTCAATGTCTAAGGAAATATTTCTTTGATCTACCTTTGCTTTATTCCTTTTGTGCCAGAGGTTGTAAGGATTTCTCAGTATGTTAAGGAGAAAAAGAGACAGAGACAGGGACCCAGGTAGAGATCTGTCATTGGTGAGCATTTTATAAAATGGTACCATCGAGGCTCTGGTGCTGCTATATTGAAGATTTTCACAACACTTAAGAAAGAGGCTTGTCACCGTGAATATGCTGCCCCTAGTCAAAGCAATATTATCGTCATCTTTTCTAAAGTATACATCAAAATCCAGGTTTGTTAACAAATACAGAATAATCGCCTATGTCATACAAAGAATTATGTCATCAGAGTAGGAATAAAATATGCAAAGTTCTTATGAAAACAGTAAAAAAAAACTCCATTATGTCATATTATTTTACAATTTGTTTTATTTGGGGGGGGTGATGGATCTAATTAGGGCTTTGTGAATGCTAGAGAGGTACTTTATCACTAAAATTCCAATGTTTCACCAGCCCACATTTTAAGATTAGCTGCTGATGGTGTAATGTCTTGATGTAATGTCTTGATCTTTTCAGCCGCAAAGACTCTTCCAGGTTCAGGTTCATTTTGCTGTCTCCCTCTCCATGTGACTGACCAGCCACCAGTGTTGATCTTGATAGCACAAGTGCATTGTTTAGTAAGACTTCTGAGTGTTGTTGCCAATAATATATAACTGAACCTATACAATCTTGTTCATGCTATTATAGGCAACCTCTGTTTTCTGTGATTTGTAGTTTTGATCTGGCTAGATTATTTAGCTATAAAGATATCATCTTTCCTGACCTATTTACATGGAATGCACTAAGACTGCTATAGAAGTATCTATTCTTACCAGCAGTAGAATATTACCTGTTCAAAACCATATTCATAAATATTTTTTAAAATATAAGATCAGTTTTATTCTTGTGCACATTGAGCCATTGCTTTATAGATTAATTTGCTCCATAGAGCATTTCCAGGGGACTGCTGTTTATTACTGATAAATATAGCTTGCTTATTTAAGCTCTTTACCTTGCTCTAACCCTGCTGAGAGACCTTCTGAAGCAAGGAGCTTTAGAATGACATGGGCAGGTAATGTGCTGAAAGCATTCAGCAAGCTCTTATTGGAAGGACCGTGATCAGATAAAAACGCAACCACTGTAACTCAAGGTCAAACAATCCTTAATCTAAAAACAATCTCTAAATGACATAAGAAGGGCTTTAACTTTAACATCCACTGCATTTGAGACCTTATTTCATCTCGCTGCAGAGCAAAGTCAATAATAAGAGAATCATTAACCGAGCAGGATTGCAAATCCTCTTATGCTATCTGCTGGAAATTGAGTGGGAGAAAGCATGGTTTCAAAATGTCACAAATGCAAAGACATGAGAAAAAAGTTAGTTCATAAAGTGATAGTGGTACATGAGCAGTGGTCAAAAAATGTTGATAGGAAATGTGTTCTCTGCTGGCTTCCTTTATCTTCTATTTAGTATTCTGGGGAAAGATTCTAGTGGGAAAGGCCAGAGTTATGCAAAGTTAAATGAGACTTATTAACTATATTTTGTGTAAGTTGACCATTTGTATTCAAAGAGACACTTCCTAGCTCTACCTTATGCCTTTAATTATTCAGAATCTCAGAAAAAAATTAAATTCAGCAAGTCACACTGCTGTAATGAGTTTTATGTCTCTGATTTTTTATATGTACATGTATTCCCAGTTTTGTGTCTCTGATTTTATACTTACATATATTCCAACAGCAAAAAAGAGGAGAAGCCGTCAATTGGACACCTTAAGAAAGAAAATGGAATTTCAACTTCAATTCATGAGAGATCAGATTTGTTCATAATACTGCTCAAACTTTACTATGACAACAATCAACTGAGGGTGGTGTTAAAATGCAGATTCCTAGTCAGCAGGGTTCAGGTCCCCTGGCCTGAAACCCAACAAGCAACCAAACATGGCAATTCTTCTTGTCCAAGATCCACACTTCTAGTGGTAAAATTCCAGAATTGTGTATTGTAACTATAAGATTTCTAAAAGGGAAAGGTGAAGATACAGGAAGAATGAAAATGGATTTTCTGGAATCAGTTCCTCATTCTTATTCGTATGCTCAAGTGTCTCCAACAGTTTTACAAAGCAACTAGGGAGAGTGTGGCTTCTTTTGAAAATGTTACACACAATATGATCACAGGAGGATCAATATAATTGCAGTAGGATCACTTATGATTTGAACTAAGCAAGACATCAATTTCTAATGCATCCTTTATTAATTCATGGACTGCTAATTTAATCGTCTTACTGTTATCATTGGACAAGTAAACTGCTCTGAGATTGTTGAGGAAATACAAATGTGAATATAGCCAATCAAAATTTTCAGCTAGGTTCCATCAAACACTTAAGTAATGGAATAAAAATGTTTTAAATTGGGAATGCACACAAAGTAACTTTATTGGGGGTTGAGCTCAGAAATTAGCATATTTATTTAAAATGCTGACTCAGACTTTGGACAGGCCATTTACTTAACTGAGTTCAAACTATGTTAAAGCTTTTAATAAAACTCTAGGGGAAATTCCACTGCCATACGACGAAATTCCATTATGTATGACTTGGTTTTGGCTTCCCAACTGATAATAAAACATATCGAATGGCATTTATCTTCATTTTGTTACTTAGGATTGGCTATTGTATTATTATTTCAGTATTTTTCAAGGAGAGTGCTTCCACTTAAAAATATTTTTAATTTTGTTTTTTAAGATGTCCTAAAATATGTAAATTCTGTTATTGTAATTGTGTCATAGTGCATTAAAATTATATAACAGCAATTATCCTGGTTAACAGTTTCCATAAATATTCTGTATTTATGGTGTTAAAAAATGCCAAGGAATAACCTTGAGGCATCAAAGCTTCATTTTCCCAATCCTGCATGAAGTAAATACTTTTGTGTGAACTAAAACCCGTTAGAAGTTAATGGAGGATCTCTCTCATGGTTATAGAAGTCTATCAGTATAGAAAAAGAATGTATTACAGAAATATCAGGTATAAAATAGTAAAGTAGTAGGCATCAAGTAGTTACCATAGTATAGGCTCATCATGAATGTCAGATAACCATCGTATAAATTATAAAATCATTTTTTTTGCAGTCTGTGTATTATGTGTGTGCATGCTCATGAGTGTGTGGGCCAGAGCTCATGTATGTAAGTCAAAGGACAACTTTGAGTGTGAGTTCTCCCCTTCCACCTTGCTCGTATCAGGTCTCTTATTCACTGCTCATTCCCTAGGATGGTGACCCTTGAAAGTCTCCTGTCACCATCTCCCTCTTTACTGTGAGTCCACTGGGATCGCAGATCCTAGTGTTAGATCATCCTGTTTTTACATGGTTCTGGGGCTCTGAATTCAGAAACCTGCACTTGTGTGTCAAGTACTTTATCCACTCAGACATCTTCCTATCATATAACATTAATTTTTAGAAAGTATGTTTAGCAAAATAATTTCTCTCATAAAATCCTGTTTAACAGGTAAGGATACAGAGAGATGTGGTATCAGTCCATCTCCAGAAATGACTTTTTGCCTCCATTGCAACAGAGCTAAGACATCCTTCAAAGGGAAGCCCCTTCAAGGACCAAGCTTACATCTCAGAATGGCTTGTACTCAAGGACACTTATAGTGGTGTGAAAGTCTAGGTATGTCAAATCAATGTAGACCAAACCCAACCTTGACTGCTCCCTCTACCCAGTTCTATGTTTCTTCTTCTAGTCCGTCGTAGAACTAACTACACGTGAACTTCCTCCTAGAGTTTCCTGACCAGACACTGCATCTGGCCCGAAGAGCTCTCCATCCTCATCTTACACACAAGGAAGCAGATGGCCAACGGCAGTAAGGCATTCACCCATGGTTCAGCAACATGCCCACATCTTAAACTTGAGTGTTAATTATTGTACATCCTAGTTTCTCTAGGATGGGACTTTCATCATGACAGCCTATCATAACCCTTGAAATTCATTCTGTTTCTACTTCAGGAGATGCATTCAACTAAAGGAGCTTAAGATCCCCTTAATTGTTTTATAAAGCATTCTCCTCTCCCTTTCTACCCTGTTGTAGTCAACTTTCTCATGGCTGCAACAAAGAACCCAACCAACAGTGGCTTGTGGAAGGAATGGATTTATTTTGGTTTCCAGCCTGGAGGGGAAGCTCCATGATGGCAGGGAAAATGATGGTATGAACAGAGGGACGGGCATCACCTCCACCACAGCACTGCAAACAGAAGCAAGAAGGTGTGCCAAACACTGGCAAGGGGAAGCTAGTTTATAACACCCATAAGCCCACCCCAAGGCTCTAATACCCAAACTGCCATCAGCTGAAGATCTATCATTCAGAACACATTCATTTGTGGGGGACACTTGGATCAAACCATGACACCCCCACACTCCTGAACTTTGGGGGTATAAATAAAACTGATAAACACTGGTAAATATGACTTTCCTCAGGCATGTCCAAAAGTCTTACATCAATTTCAGAATGTCATCGTCCCCAAGATCATGGGCTGAGAGATCCTGAAGAAGATGTCAGGGTCACTGTGCGTATAAAGTAAAGTAGGGCCAAGATTCACAGCAAAGCTCAATGGAGAAGGGCAAGGCACTTACACTTGTGAGGAACACAAGCCAAGGTAGGGCAATTGAGAAGCATGAGCAAATGAGAGACAGAGGCAAAAAAGGCAAAATAGAGATCCTTCCTTATGGGTCTCTGCAGCTTCTACATTAGGAGACCTGAGAGCTGAAGAGACTGGTTATGCAGTGAAAACAAAGTCTGTTTTAAGTTCTTCTCAACTTCTACTGCCTCAGCCCATGTGAGTAGAGAATTCTTCAAGACTCCACGTGGGACATGACGTACTGTCTTTGACCATATTATGGTGGTACACTCTGTCAAGCCAAACTCAGTCACAATCTGAGTTTCCATTGTGAAAGTCATTATAAATGAAAAGAAATGTTTAAAATTTGATCTCTAGGCTCACTTATTGTAAGTATTACTTGATAGTACACATTCCCAATATCATAATAAAAAAAGAATTGTTCCTCTGGCATTTATTGAAATAAAATTTGACTTAGTTTGATAAAGAAAAGAGTTTGTTAGTTGAAAATTTCAGCCTCCTCTGAGCTTCAAACTGAATAAATGATGAAGAAAAGAGGGAGGAAAAGCTCAGTTAAAATTCTAAGTATAAAGCCAGTATAGATGGTTTTCAATAATTCACTGCAGAAATAATCAGAAGGCTGTAGACACAGTTACTTAGGTTCCTGGTTATGTGACTCCAACATACAATACAGCAAGTAGAATTTGATGCCTACACCAAAAGCCACACCACTCAGACATCTTGGCAAAATGGGAATCACAGGAGGCATTTCTCGTGGAACATACCACGTTGTGCAAAAGGAATATTACTTGATGTCAAGAAGATATATCCTTTGCTAATACCCCTGAGTCAGGAATGGCAGATTGATAAAGAGCTCTGGGAAGTGATAAAAGTAAAGAGCATCCAACCAACATTAGTGCTGGCAGTTGGGGGAATGGAGAGCAGCTGGTTATACATTTATTCCATACGAAAAGGAAGAATGGACAATCACATCCTGGCATTGATCACACATCTGGCACAGATAACAGAAGCAAGATACAGAAGTGGTGATGGATGGTGATTATCTAGACATCTCCAGGAAGTCAGAGTCAGCTAAAAGCACAGCCCTTTTACATCTTTACTGGCAGCTTCATTTTTCAGAAAACAGAAAGGAATGGTGTGTGACTTCCCTAGAGCTTATTTTGATCAATATATAATATTGGTTGAAAAGTGGAAATGCTACAGTCCTTGGGGCAGAAAGCAGACCAGTCACAGCACATTATAGACTGTGATAGCCAAAGACCTTGACTCTAAGCAAAGCTAGCTCCATTCCTCAGGCTAAAAGAAGACTGCTTTCTATAGGTCTGCAGAGAGACTCCAAGGAAGTGAATCACTCTAGGCTTTTAGCTGCCCTGTTCTGAGAGTGGCCATGGAAGATGATGGATAGGCAGCTAAGAAACCATATTGGTGTTCAAATAGCTGTTGCATAAACAGAAATATTATAAAGATGTCATTTATAAAGAATGAATGGACTAAAATGCAATCACAACAATGTAAATAATAAAGAAATAAAGTGTAGCCTATAAAAATTGCCAAAGAAGATTAAGAACTAGAAGGTACATAAGGAACAGCAAAAAGACTTGGGAACAGTAGTATGTAGAAAACAAGCAGGAGCCAAGTTTCCAATTTTTTTCTCTACCCTAGCAACCAATTATCTCATAGTCTGACCTGCATCTCCCACTTCTCCTGAGGTAGTATTGAGCCACCAACAGAACAAGACAAATACTCAACTTTATATTCAGTTCATGAATGCCAACAGATAAAGAGATCTGTTCATTTTGGAACTGAATAGAATGCAGTAGCCGTCTTCTTTGCCATGAGGAAAAGCCACACATAGAAAAAAAATCAGGGGTCAAGTATGCAAGAAAACCGGGGTCCTGAATCCCTGGAATCAACCACATTGAAACTAACCTACCCTCTGAGGCATCCAGCTGTGTGACTCAAGGTATTCTTTTTTTATTCCCCAATTTAAATTGGATTTAATGTATGTTTAATCAAGTCTTAAGCAATATGCTGGCTTGAAAGATTAATTATCAGAGTAGAAAGTAGAAAGCAAATATTGGGAAAAATAAAAAGTCCAAGCTAGGTTAAAAAGTTGGAAAAAATACATATTTCAAAGGACTTTGAAGACCAAAGAAGGCTTCATTCCACAAGACCAAAAGAAGGCTCAGATGACATCAGTGAACCATAAATAGTCCTCTTTGAAGAACTATGAAGAACAGAAATCTTGCTGGCAGGTGGGTAAAGGGCAAATAAATGTTTCCATTTTCAAAAAGGTGAAAGCAGTTAAATTCTTTAAACTGTATCCCAAAGAGATTGGATGGATCTCTAGCAAAACTTTTGAGCTATAAAAGGTAAGTAAATATTTGGAAAGTTGAGAAATGATCACTAGGGACAAAGGCAGGGTCATAAAGTTCAAATAATGCAGAGATTATCTATATTCTTTTTCTTAACCTACATTTACCAAAGAGACTGAAAGGAATATTCATTATGACAAGTACTAACCAGGCATTTTTCTAATATATTAGAGTATCATATATGATGAATGTAATTGGTTGGCCATGCAAATTGTAATATCTGTGGTGCATTGTCAATTTATATAATCACATACACACACACCTTTTTGTGTGTGTGTATGTGTGAATACATGCATAATCGTATGCACACACACAAATTCACACCTAATACACATAAAGTACACCCGGACACTCAGACATATGCAAACACATACATATACATAAACACATAATATATATGCATATATTGCATATACAATACAGAGGCATGCAAATAAACACATCATACATATATATATATACATGCAATACCTGAACATATGTACCCACATTCATATACATGAATGCACACATCAGTGATAATATGAACAACAATCTAATACCCATGATACAAGGAGATAATTGGAGTAGGTAATTTGTTCAGTCACTGTTGTGGTCTGAATGTGAAATGTCCTTATTGTAGTCAGCTGCTTGTTGCTGGCACAAAGAACCTGACCAAGTGCAGCTTATGGAGGAAAGGGTTTATTTTGGCTTACAGACTTGAGGGGTCCATGATGGCAGGGAAAACAGTGACATGAGCAGAGGCTGGACATCACCTCCTGGCCAACATCAGATGGACGGACAACAGCAGCAGGAGAGTTTGCCAAACACTGGCTAGGTGAAGCTGGCTATAATGCCCATAAACCAGCCTCCAACAACATACCTCCCACAAGGTCCCAATCCAAAATTGTTATTAGCTGAGGCTCAAGCATTCATAACACATAACACATGGGGGACACCTGAATCAAACTACCACAGTCCCCCAGAGCCTCATGGGTTTGAATACTTGGTCCTTAGCTGGTTACACTGTTTGGGAAGGTTGTAACACCTTTAAAAGCTAGAGCCTTTCTAGAGGAATTGAGTCTTGGGGCTCAGGCCTTGAGGTTTTGTGGCCTGACCCCCTTCCTCTTCACTCACTGCTTCCTAGATCTAATGCGATGTGAGTACCTGCTCCCTCTCCTACCACCACGTCCTCGCCACCATGGACCTTCTTCCCCTAACTAAGCAGAATAAACCCTTTTCCTTCATCAAGTAGCTTCTGATGGAGTCCTTTTTTTCACAGCAATGAGAAAGTGTCTATAATAGTCACACAACTACTAAGAACGAAATAAGGATTATAACCTCAGATTTTCTGATTCTCGAATCAACATTCCTTGTCGACAAAGGGTATCTTTAATACTTGTCACAGGAATGCTAGCTAAAAGAAAGGTGGTGAGCAGGAGAAACACATGAACTATTTAGGCAGAGCAGATACGTGCTTATATCTCTCCAGAAAAAGATTGCCGCAAGAGGCAGAAAGCAGCAGTGGGACATTGTTTGTCAACTTGACAGGACCTGAAATCACCTATGAGGGATCATGTAGATCAGGTTACCCTCTGGGCATGCCCATGAGGTTTATCTTGATTAGATTAATTAAGGTGAGAAGTGCCACCTTAACTGTGGGCAGAACTTTTACAAGGGCTGAGGTCCTGGACTATATAGAAGAGAGCTGTCTCAGTAGCAGCATTTATCACTCTCTGCCTTCTCACTGTTGAAGGAATGTGACCAGCTTCCTCTAGCTCTGTGCTTCCCTGCCTTCTCTGCCATGATGGACTATAATCTGTAACTATAAACTGAACACATCCTTCCTCCCTTAAACCGATTTTCGTCAGGTATTTTGATCTACCAACAAGAAGATGGTCCTCCTTTCCAGAATTGAGTCTTTGCTACTACCAAAAACATATCTGATGACCTTCCTTCCTTCACACTGAGCGGACTCTAAGATTCCTACACAACTAACATTGTATGATGAGCAAAATGGAGGTAATTGTGCTTCTGTATGAAGGACCATTGAGCACTTGATTATCGAGCACTGGAGGAAGCACCCATCGCTGATCACCATGAACTGTGGTTCGTGTAATTAAAAAGAAATGGGAATGATAGAACTAAGGAAACAAAAGTCAGTCAAAGGCTTCCTTACTAATTTCTTATTAATGTAACTTTCAATCATACTCAATGGTAGGTTGAAATTAAAAAGCTTGTGAGTACTCTGAAATTTCTGAGTCTTAAGTCAATGTTTCTTGATTAAGTGAGCAGATAAGCAGAGGAGGTTTCCTATTGATAACCCTAATAAAGGTCCACAGACATAGGGACAAAAATATAAAAAGGTTTTATTATCATATAGTTTTGGAGACCAGAAGTACCAAATGAGTTTCACAGAACTGAAATCAAAATGTCACTTGAACTGAATTCCTTCCAGGAGCTCTAGAGCAAAATTTGCTTTGTTGTCTTTTCTACCTTTCAGAAGCTTTCTGAATTTCTTGCTTCATAACTCCTTTAAAGTAATCTCACCTCTCTGCTTCCAGTATCATATCTTCTTCGACTTTCCCATCTCACTTCTTTCCTTAAATGAATCATTCTGACTGCATTGCATTCACTAGAATACTCTAGAATACGCCTTGCATTTTAAGATCTTCAATGTCATCTGTGAAGTCTTGTGGCCATGTATTATACAAACAAGCTCCAGGTATTCAGATGCAGAATGCTATTCAGATCAAGGAGCATTGCTTTGCCTCCCACAGCAGGCAACAGCAAAATTAGCAAGAATTCTCTGCTATATTATTCCTGTAAAACTACAAGGGATTCCCTGGTAGCTTTCACCCTTCTTGCTTCTGTCCCTCTTCTTCGATGTCTTCCTCCTTCTCCTTCTTTGACCCCTGTTGCAGTCAGCTTTCTAGTTGCTGCACAGGAAGAACCCAAGCAAAGGCGGCTTGTGGAGGAATGG
>PVHP010005935.1:0-62901 GCA_004024765.1 Zapus hudsonius
TGGTCAGAGCTGGGACCAGCCAGCAGTGCTTTCCAAAGTCCAGCTGAGGCTGCTTCCCCTTCCTGGCCCCTGACAGCCTGCATTTCTAATGAGCTCCCAGATGTGCCCCTGGCTGTTAGGCGGGCCCATACTTTGAGAGCTGCTTCTGACGGTGCAGTAGGATGGCCTTCCTGTCCTGCCTCTGCCCTTCTCTACCTGGGGCACCGGATCTTCTCCCTACACTGGTTTGCCCTTTGGTAAAGTCTGGCTATTCTGATGGCATATAAACATGTCAACACTTTTCTCAGCCCAAAAGAGATCAGAATTTGGCTTTAGTCTGTTTTTATTTCTGCCCTGCTATCATAAAATACCCAAGATTGGGTCATTTTTAAAAAACAGAAGTTTATCCGGCTTTCTGTCACCACCTTCCAGTACATAGGATTAAAGACAGTCATGCGCCCATGTCTGGCTTTCCGTGGGTTCTGAGGATCTGAATGCACCCACTCTTGTGTGGCAGTGCTTTATTCTGTGACCCATCTCCCTGGCCCCAAGTCCTGGTTTTTAATTACATTTCTTAGTCCACAGGAGATTAGAATGCTGCTGAATTTCATTTTTGGCTACAAGTTAGTGTGCACCTTCCCTTTTCTCTCAGACCGATGGAGTTCTCTCTTTCATGCCAGATTAGGGAACTGTCTTCCTCTGCTGGGGGGGTCCCCTTTGTCACTGGTTGTGGACCACAGCAGCATTCATCCAAACAACTCACACCTTGTTTACTTTGACACTTGAGTTCCCACCGTGATGTTCATTCCCAAATGACTTTATTATCTTTGGAGACTCTCCTTGTGTGCCTTACTTAGTTTTTCACATGTACAAGGGTACAGTGGGCCTTAGATCAGAGTAGTAGGGGAGGCCTGTAGCCTTTGAAGCCCCCGAGCCAAAGGGAAGTCTTGGTTGAGTCCTTTGAAGCACACTCAGGGTCTTGGGTACTGGACTTGGGGCTGTGGAGGGACAGTAGGCATCGAAATGGAATCAGGTCCAGTTGCCCATTCAAGCAGCCCTGGGTCTGTGGGAGAACAGTAAGAGCCAAGTAAGTGTCAAGTCTGGTCTCCCTGGAATTCTCATCCTCTCTCAGTTTACCTCTCAGAAACGCAAGGAAGGAAAGAAGGAAAGACTGGAACAAAACCCCCTTCAACAGGGAAGACCAGATTTTCTTTGAATTGAGCAACAAAATAAAAACTGCAAATATCAAATACTTGATGTATATTTTTTTCTCCACTTTCTAAATGACCTTAACCTTGAATATGAAAGGGCAATTATGGTATTCTAACCAACAATTATTCAGAACTATGTTTTGCTTTAATTTAAAAAATATTTTATTTATTTATTTTAAAAACATTATTTTTGTATTAATTATGAACCTTACTGTATGAAAAAATTGTGTGTTGATATCATTCCCCTTGTGCTATCATTTTACATTCCCTCTCCCCTGCCTCCATTCCACTGAGGGTCCTCCTCAGTGGGGTTGCTGGTATTTACCATGGGGTTATAAATGTATCAGTAAATCTCTGGGGAAGGGGTTCCTCAGGATAGTCCTTCCCACTTACAATCTTTCTGCCTCCTCTTTTGCAATGTTGCCCGAGCCTTGCTTGGTGTGTTGTAAGTTCACTTTAGTATCGAGCTCTCTGGAATCTCTGGATGTCTGCTTTGAGGTATTTTGAGTGTCCTCAGTGTCTACTACCATCTCCCTGGAGCAGGTTGTCAGTATAGCAGTGACAGCAGCACTCATGTTTAAATCACCATTTCCTTTGTGATGTCTCCTAGGCCCTGGTAGATGACTAGAGGTAGCTCATCTCATCCTGGGCAGTTGGCTGTCTTTTCTTGACCTATTGATGGATCTCTTTTTTTCCTCCCTAGTTTTCACTGCCATTCTACTCAGCAGTAAGGAAAAATGAAATAATGAAAATTTCAAGAAAATGGATAGACTTAGAAAAAATTATAATAAGCAAACTCACATTGGCTCTGAAAGACAAAAACCACACATTTTCCCTCACACGTTTCCTATCTTGAAGCAGCTTGGATTTCAGGTAAGTAGCAGTATCCATCAGGAGTACTGACAGGGAGATAGAATGAAGCTAGAAGAAAGTGGAAATAGGGACGGAAGAGAGGAGGGGACATTTGACAGACAACTCGAGGGACAAAACATAGGGTTGGAAAGGTCACGGAGGAGGGAGAAAGGAAAGTGGGGATGAGATTCACACAACAAAATGACAACATGAGTCAGTACCATAGATACTGTCCTCCTGGATGGAAAACTGAAAGATAGAACCCTTAACAAGAGGGAGGGGATCACCTGGGCAGAAGGGCCTTGAGAGGGTAGAGAAAGCCTAACCCTAAAATCATGGGCTCTGGCTTGTAATTTCTATCACCAGAACTGGGCTATACCCCACAGTGAGCTGTTGGTAGAAGAGACCTATGGGGTCCCCAAAACAATGCAGGCTATTGCCTAAGCACCAGAACTAACCTCTGATGAAGACACCATAGGCTGCAGACAAAGACATTGAGAGATCCTGCTAGAATTCAGAAGGAAGCCCTGCTAGCTAGCCCTCATGGTGCTGTAAGTGCTATGTGGCCAGCAACAGCATGAACAAGCAGAGCATCTTACTAGCTATGAAATCAAGCAGCCGGAAAAGATGGACACACATGTGCAACAGTGGCACACAGCTGTGGGTGTAATCAGTGGCTCTCTGATTGGATAAGAGGCCCACTCAGTGGAATAGAATTTACACCTGAGAACCCAATCAGAATCCTAGCAATGCCATGGTCATAGACTCCAGAAAGAAGCTCCTAGAAGAGTGTCCACACCCATCAAAAAGTCTCTATGCTTAACTATGCTTGTCCCTTTAAAGAGGCAGGGCTGCTACTGTGTCTACTCAGTCTGGCCTTAAACTCCTGGCCTCAGGCAATCGTCTTGCCTCAGCCTCTGGAGTAGCGAGAACTACAGGGGCAGAGCAAGCTGGCCAGAAACCACATTTTTATACTTCTATTTAGAACTGTAAAGTACACATGATGAAAACTGGCAGGCATCCTTGAACTTGTGGAAAGCTGAACAATGGAGCTGAAAATGTCTTTTTTCCCTAATCCCCAGAAGCTGGGAACATACTGCTACCTAATATAGTGAAAGGAACTTTGCTGATGTGATTAAATTAAATATTTCCAGATGAGGAGAATATTTTGGATTGGGTCTATGAAAGGGAGGCAAGAAGGCCAGAGGAGGAAGAGGACACAGGCTAGGAGGGAGAAAGCCCACAGAGCCTGGAAAAGACAGCCTGTGGTGTTCCCCCAGAACTCCGGTAGGAACTCAATATTTCCCACAATCGATTTCGGCCCATGGAGACTGTGGTAGTTTGACTGAATGTCCCCCAATAGATTCAAAAGTGTATTAAAGATTTGTCTCCAGCCTCCTGGCTGGAGGAGGTATCACCTTGGCCTGGCCTCCTAAGGTATTCTAAGGTGGATGTGAAATTCCAGTGATACATATGCAAAGAGCATTCAGAGCTGAAGTCTGGCGGTCCTGCTGTTTTGCTAGTTGGAGTCAGATTGTGTTTGCTAGAGTTGCTGGTGCGGGGTTTGGATCTGTGAAAGGGGGCCAACCTTTCATTATTAAACTTCCCCTGGATCTGTTACTTTAATAAATATTTTCCTCCCAAAACTGTGCCTGGTTTGAAAATTCATCCCAGCAGCGTGTGGCTGACTATGACAGAGACCCACGTTGGACTCCCAACCTCCAGGATGTTAGAGGATGCAGCAACAGGAAATTAGTGCAAATATCATTTACCTCCAACTTCACCTTCTCTTTTCACAGGTGCTGAGCCTGAAGCCCACTTGTAGCCCATGTTTTCATTTTTTAGCCATAGATCTGTGAAGTATTTACAAGATGAATAGCTCTCTCCTGTTACTACAAATAAGACATAGGGTTTTTCTGCTGTTACCTAGTTGACCAGGATATGCCTTAGAATTATATGAGATCTTATTGTGACATTTGTTCTAAGTAATTGATAACCATGTATTATTCCATCATAACTCTAGAATTCTCTTCTGATAAGAAAATTGAATTTGTAAGGACAGTATGCCAGAGTATTTAGAGCTAAAAGTATCCCCTAAAGGTGGGGGGCAAAATTATGATGGAGAGGCTGACACATAGTGTATTTCTTCTCATCTTCTTTCACCCTCTGGCCTACCCAAGAAAGGAGAAGGGGTCATGACCTTGCCATAGAGTTTTGGCAGGCTGCTGTTGACCACTGAGCTAGAACAGACTTTGATAAGACCTCCTTGACTCTAACAAAGGAAGAATCATTGCTTCATTCTTTTCAATAAGCACCCTGCCATTCACCTCAAACCTCGGAGAGTTTTGTGAAGCTACAGAACATTCTGTACCTTGTGTATTTCCCATCAATGGATGGGGAAATGTGGGTCCGTGGGTTAGTGGGGAAGTTGCAGCATGCATCAACTCTCTGTTCGTCCATGGAGCTGGGTGAGCAGAGGCTTGGAATAGCTGTGAGCTGACGAGAGATGAGCACTCTCAGGAAAATGCAGCAGTGGGCAGTTTTCATTTTATTGTATAGATAGCAGTTGTTTATATAGAGAAAAGGGCAGAGGTAGAAGCATAGGCAGCCAGGGGATTGGTAGGGGCAGGATCTGTGGGCATCTCATGAGTTTGGTAGGGGCCAGTACCCTTTGGATACCTATTTTAAATAGATAAATTGAGGGGCCTACATGACTCTATACATGTATATAGACATGTATAGAATGGTGATGTCAGCAGAGGAAATGTAACCTTATTGTTTTGGTTTGTTATTGCAGCTGGGCTAAGTTTAGGCCTTGAATTGCCTGCTTATCTCAGGGCACAGCTGTGGCCTGCCTGGGGGCTGGAGTGTTCAGGATTGCTAAGATTTATCGGGGCCCTCAGACTTTGCCTCAATTTCCTTATCAGAAGGAGACAGTCCCAGAAGCCTGCCAGACTCAGCAAAACCCTATATCCTCCATGCCCCTTTAACAGGATACCACAGGCAAGTCGACCTGATCTTCCATTCTGTCGATGGTGTAGTCACGAATGGAGGATGGGGGATAGAGGGATGTGGTCATCATTCCCTGGGCCCTACAGCAGGCTGGGGAACGTAGCCTGTGACTATGGGATTTCACTTTGTCACCGGGAATTTCTTTCTGTAACAATAAGATCTGGAGTTCCCGTTGATCATGGCTGAAGGCAGCATGTATGCCTGTGCTTCCCCTCTTGGGCTCGATCAAGCTGTGGACTGTGATCAAGTCTGTGTTATCGAATGAGCAGGTCCCACATGCGGAACATCAGCTGCCAGTGATGTGTTGGTTAACATAAGGGTGTGAGAGAGAAGAACTGTTATCTGCATCCCATCATTCTGGATGATTATGGCACTTAGGGAGACCTTTCTGTTGGGTGAATTCCCATCCTTGAAACTTAGTTTTCTTCACCTCAGATTTATAGCTCTTCAATCTTATCATGCCATTGTTATAGTGCAAACACAAATACACCCTCCCACACTCACCTTAGAAAAAGAATAAACATAGATACTCTTGTAGTACTTTCTCATTGCTGACAAAGAACCAGACACAAAGCTGCTTGTGGAGGAATGGGTTTATTTTGATTTACACATTTGAGGGGAAACTCCAGGAGGCAGGGAAAGCGATGGCATGAGCAGAGGGTGGACAGCATCAGGAATTTGTGCAAACACTGGCAAAGAGAAGCTGGCTAACCCCCATAATCCCACCCCAACAACACACCTCCAAGGTTCCAATTCCAAAACCACCATCAGTTGTGAATTGTGCATTCAGAACACATAAGTTTATGGGGAACAGCTAAGCAATCCACCACAGATAACATGCTACCTTGATCCTTTCCTCAACAAAGCCCATTTTGTGATTATTTGCAGCTTCCATGGCAACATCAGCACTATTTATACACCATAAATTAATACAGCATCTCACCTGTGGCCCTGTTACCTGCTGGACCTCAGTTTGCTCATTTAGAACTGGAGGGTGGATTTGAATATCTTAGAGTTCCCATCTACTTCTAACGTTTTCTTTTTCTCATGTATCATTACTTCATCTGAGTTTTCAGTCCTCCTCGCCCGTGAAAGGATCTAACGGGCTCTGGCAGCCTTTCCCCTTGGAGAATTTTTTCTGATTTCTGGATATCAAATTCTCAAGTTTCTCTTTAAAATATTCTGTGTCTACCTTTTCACCTGGAAGAATATTAAGATCTAAATACACTGGGGAGAAAACATCATTAAGGCTAGTAGTATGCTTTATTTTGCTCTCATTATTTATGATGGTATGTGATGAATAGTATCATTATTTATGATTAGTGTTTGCATTGCTGGGCTTTAAAACACATTTTGCAAAATATTCTTTCCCATCCAGCAACAAGGGAAATCCAAGTTATACCTCTGTCTAAACAGTGTGCCACCATCTAGCACTCAGCCAGCAGGTTTGAGGGGGGACTCTGGGGATTGTGCAGAGCTGGAAAATGGCACAGCTCAAACCCTGACAGTTGTCTTTAGGGGGAGGCCATGGTCAAGGTCTCACCCTCTCTGACCTGGCTTCCTGATCATAGCACAGAGCTCCCTGGACCATGAGGTCTCTGAAGTCCTGTCTGGGCTGGACAACATGAATTTCAGTTGGTGATATGGGATGCTGAGAGACGGGGCTGAAGTTGACCCTGGACATGGTGCAGCCTGCAGGCTACAGTCTCCCAGGTACTCACATTCCTATGACAGCTGAAGGTCAGACACCCCTCTCACTGCAGGGAGGTGATCTGTGTGGGAAAGAGGAGCAAGAAACAGCACCTTCGGATCTGTTTGGGGGCTGAAGAGACATTTCTGTGAGAACAGAAACTACTCAAATCTACAAACTGGAAGAGAGAAAAAAATCAGCTACTTCAACCATGAGTCAATGAAAACTCATGTAAGACTAAACCACCCCCCTCCCCAACAAACACACAAACTTAACTTTCCTTAGATCCCCCAAATGCTCCCTAGGGCTGGGAGTGGAGCACCTTCCCTCCTCATTAAAGACATTATTTTCTCTTTATGGGACCATGCTTGGCTTATAAGCCAATGTCCAATTAAAACATTCCACCCTCAAAACTGTCTTCATCCCAAATCTATACCTCTCCCTGCACCATAAAACCAGCATTGGTTGAAAACCAATTCTTAGCTGGAAGTACGTCATTTTTAGCAAGTTACAAAAAATAGGGAAACTCAGTTTCCTTGGCCACTTCCCCATCTGGTAAGCATGTACGTACACAGCACCGTGGGCAGGGTGCTCCCCAGTGAGAAAGAAAAAGGTGTGTCTACCGTCACCCAGTTGGAGGGGGTGACACAGCCCAGTCAGACAGGAGGATATAAATCCCTGCTGGGACCTCCTCGCCTGCACTGAAGGTGAAAGAGTGGCCTGGCAGCCTTCCCCGGGCGAGAGGCATCCAAGTGCAGAAATGCACTGCTGCAGGTAAGCGGCCTTGAGAGAGACCAGGAGTGAGAACACCACCGTCCATTTTTGATGGGAGCTCAGGTTTGCTACTTCTGACTTCGGGTGCCTCATCTGAGTGACCTTCCTCGTCAGTGACCTTCTTTACCTGCGTGAAGGTCACCTTAAGCACTCCTTGACCTTTCTGGGCTTCAGTTTCTCTGTTACTAGGGGCTGGGTCAGTGGGCTTCCAATGTGGGATCCACGTGGAGGAAATGGGTGGGATTCCACCCCAGGAGACGCTGAGCATGTGTGATAAGGTGGAGGGTTTCTTTCTTGGAAGGCTCATGGCACTTTCCTAGGATGGAATGCTTGTTTCTTGAAAGTAAATGGAACACCCAGTGCCAAGCAGGGCTCAGGCTTGCGGTTGTTGGCAAGTCCAGCCAAGTGCACTGAATTGGTGCCCACAGGCCAAGTGGCCCAAGTGCATTGCTGTCTCTCTGGTTGTGTGATTACAACTTACCCTTTAGTGCCTCTGTTTCTTCATCTGAAAGCAGTGATCATCACAGTCGATGCACTTAGAACTGTAAAGCACTCGGGCAGTGCCTGGCACAGAGAGATCTTGTACAAATGCTGCTTTTCTTGCCATTTGAAGCCCCCTCTCTGGCGCTCCCCATGGCCTTGGAAGCTTCTTTCCTCTTGGAGCTCCTGCCCTCAGCCTCCTTACACAGTGTGTTTTTGGTGAAATCTTTCCCCCTCTCTCAGTTTACTTTTGAGTAAACTGGCCAGTGGAGCAACCTTCTCTTCTAATCACTCCCAAGTGCTCTGTGTCTGCAGAGCGATGGCAATGGCTTCCCTCTCTGCACAATATCCCACCTTTCACCAAACACTCTACCAGGACTGCCTTTCCAGAAGGCCCATGGGCTTGCTCTCTCTGCTCATGTGCTGGGCCCACAGGTGAACACTCACCTGGCCGCAAATCTAAGACCTTGCCCTTCCCATTGTGTTCTTTTCCATTTCCTAAGCTTCTTTGATTATCCCAGGAGCTTACGGACTGGGGGAACTGTGAGAATGGTCTCTGCCCTATGCATTATTAGTTGGCCTAGGAGCCCCCTACCCAGCCTTGGCCCCAGGGTTCCCCCAACATCTCCACTCTCAGCTCACTGTTGGACAACTGGAGCTAAGCAATCCAACACACCCAAGGTGACCAAACCCTCCTCCTCTCATACCCAGGAAAGCTGAGTCAGCGTGGAGACAACACAGCTGAGTACTGGGGTATAGATTCCAGGTTCCTTTGCATAGGGAGTTGTCACTTGCTTTCCACATGGGGACACTTCATGATGACAGGATCTAGGGTCACAGATATTCAGACTTAAACCTGTGTCAGAATGTCCTGGAAGATTCATTAAGATCCAGATTTTTGTATTTAATAGTGGGTGTGGAGGACCTGAGGATTGCATCTCAGGCTGACACTGCTCGCTTGGGAACCACATCTTGAGAACCATTTCTTTAGTAGATAAGAAGAGTTTCATGCCCATTGGCAAGGCTGTGGTGGAGTTATTTGGACACAAAAATCTGAGGTCAATACTTTTTGAATCACCTGGGAGTCTTGCAAACACGCAGATAGTTTTTATTCTGTAGACTGACATAGGGTCCGAGAGTCTGCACTTCTCACCAGCCTGGTTCATGCTGCTGGTCCGTGGATCAGAGTCTTAGCACCAAGCTTGAACCATGTGGGAAGAAATCTTACTTGTGAGCGAGGAAGAACACTGCATGGATTTTCTAGAGGGAATGTTCAGGATGTTTACATGCATGTGGTAGGCAGAATTTTAGGATGAGCCCCACCGCTTCATGCCCTTGGACCCTCCCTTGCTATTGACTAGGTGGATGATCCTAGCCATGGATTAGATTATTTTATTTGGTAAAGGTGAAGGAATTTTGTGGATATAATTTAGGTTCTCATTTGGTTGACCTGAAATTAATCGATGGGAAGAGCTCACTGTGTGTTCCTGATGTAGGAGCTTGACTCTTTGTAAGAGGTCTTACAGGTCAGAGTCAAGATTAGAGACATTTGAGGCAGCCACACTTACTGTTCTGTTGGCTGGCTTGGGGCGAGAAACTAGGTGATCTTTGGGCCCTGGTTTCTAGTGGATAGAAAGTGGAGACTTCAGTCCTCTAATGGCAACCATTAGGTGATCTTGGAAGAGGACCCGAGTCCAAAGAAGGAACTTGGTCCAACTGACCCCTTGACTTTCATCCTGTAGGATTCGGTGCTGAGCCCAGACATCTGGTCTATAGACTTGGGGTGAAGTTGCTGAGTGTGTGGGCCTTGGTCACACAGCAGTGAAAACCAAACACAATGTCCTAGTCTTGCCCCTCGATTGCTGTACCTGCCAACCCAAGATGCAATGCAATGGTAACCTAACCTCTCTCAGGAGTGCAGTACAATTCCAATTCATTTCTTGCTCATGCTATTTCATCATCATTGATCAACTGTGCCAGACCTTGGGGGATCACCATTGCCACTCGAGGACCCAGACCATTTACAAAACGGGATTTTCACATACCATCTGCTAAACTTACATTGTTTTGACATTCTGGGGGAGGGTGTGTGTGGGTAATTCCCGCAGGCTTATTACTGGTCGTGAAATGTCCTGGTATGTTCTGAGGAAGTGGTTTTCAAAGTGTGGTTCCCGGAGCAGCAGCTTCAGCTTCACCTGGAAACTCATGAGAAGTTCAGTTCTTGGTTCCCCATTCATGTCTTGTACACTAAGGTAGGAACAAGAGACGATCAGCAGATGGATGTAGATCTCGGGCTGTCAGGAAGGCAAGCTGTGCCATATTGACAGCATTGATTCCTAAGAGCTCAGAGGATGGAGGGCTGGAGTGGAGAACACCAGCTACAACACGGATGGACTTAGAAATTGTGTGCTTCTACCAGAGACACATCAAGGGTGCAGAGAAGTCAAACTCTGTGTTCCAAAGGAAGAAGTACTCAGCTGTGGTGTGAACTCCCTGCACTCAGGGGGTAGAGGTAGGAGGATCACCATGAGTTTGAGGCCACCCTGAGGCTACATAGTGAATTCCAGGTCATCCTGGGCTACAGCGAGACACTATCTCAGAAAATAAAAGGGGGACGTGCCAGACATTAGTGAACATGAGTATATGCGTTGCCTGGAGTGGCAAGGAAGGACACAGGAGTTCAGATCGAGAGATTCTGTTCTCCTTACTGGGAACATGCTGGTGGGGTTGTCTGCTAGCTGAGAAAAGCCAGAGGGTTGAGTGTGGGAAGGGAACATTTATGCATAGCCTCAGGGGTTTTCTGGGAAGGAGAATTTTTGGGGCCTGTGGGAAAAACCCATTTAGTCTGTATTGACTTTAGGCTAAAAGTATAGGTTTTCTGGGGATGGAGAGATGACTCAGTAGTTAAAGGCACTTGCTTGCAAATCCTGAGGGCCAAGGTTCACTTACCAATCATCTGCAAAAAGCCAGATACACAAGATGTCACATGAATCCAGAGTTAGTTTGCAGGGGAAGAGGCTGCTCTCTCTCTCCTCTTGCAAATAAATATATATATTTTAAAGATTATAAAATGTTCTTGGGTTCCTTATTTTTGTAGAGAGGGGATTATTGACTTTGTTTTCTCATGTACTCTGTATGTAGGGTTCAGGATAACTGCTAATGTTGGTGCCCCTCAGAGCACAGGCTGTCTGGGTGGGCACGTGTTCTAGAGAGTGGGAGATAGTCTTTCAAGGTACAGAAAGGAAATCTTGTCTGTTCTGATATCTAAACAACTTTGGAAGGAAATGTTTCTAAATTAGATGTAGCAGGGTGAAACTTTACACTCACCAAAATCATCTGTGGCTTGAATGTGTTTTTATTTGCTTTTCTATGAAGAATCTCACTTGACGCCTGAGCATCGTTTTCATGTGGGAGCATGTTGCGTGAACTATTCCCTGGGGAGGCGTAAGCAAAATCGACTCCTCACAGACAGGGCACCAACAACAGACAAAACTATGATCACACCCGAGTGCAGCTTGGTGAACCAATGAATTTACTGGGCTTACTTCAGGGGCATGGGTGACTGGTACTTACAGGAGCAGGGTGAGAAGTACTCACAGGAGCATGGGTGAGGGGTACTCACAGGAGTAGGGTGAGGGGTACTTACAGGAGCATGGGTCCGGGGTACTTACAGGAGCATGGGTGAAGGTTAGTCACAGGAGCATGGATGAGGGGTACTTACAGGAGCAGGGTGAGGAGTACTTACAGGAGCGTGGGTGAGGGGTACCTACAGGAGCATGGTGAGGGGTACTCACAGGAGCATGGGTGAGGGGTACTTACAGGATCCTAGGTGACTTCAAATCCACTCCACCACCAGAACGCCTCACATCAGCATGGGTGATGACTTCCCCGTAGCTCCATAGTCGGAGCCTCCCCCCCTCAGTTAATGTTACACGCACTATGAACTCTTGTACCCCTGAAAATCACAAGAGCTCATGTAGCAGGGAAAACTCACATACAGTGGGAAAAGAGGTGCAGGAGGGAGTGGCTGAGATCTCAGCTCAGGGTCCCATGACTCCCTCTACCCTCCTCTCGGAGGCAATGCCAACAGGATAGTCACAGCTGCTTTGGATGAAGTCGGCATTGGCTGTTATGTTATGTCAGAGAACATGCTCTACGGCAGAAGGGGAATTCAAGCTGCCATTGGGTGTTGTCTTTATCTCAGCTGGTTCTCATCAGTTTCCTGTGGGTAGATGCTTAGCTCTAATTTCTCATCTGTCTCCGCCCCAGAGAATGGCGGGGAGTGTGGCTGATGTGTGCTTGTTCACCACGGGGTCTTCATTGGCTTCCCCGGAGCTGGTGCAGCATCTGCCCATTCTCGAGGTCACCACTGCTGAGGTCCATGCCTGGAAAACCCATGGCCTTGTGCCTGAATTGTGTGAGAGCCAGTACCTGGCCAACCTGTCCTCTGTGCCCACTGGCCCCTCAGGTCCTCTGAAGTTGGCCATGATCTTGTTTCTTCCCAGCTGATATTCAAAACCATTAGGAAACATTGAGGACCAGCACCCACCAGTCATACGGAAGCTGCAGCATGTGTCCCTGAACCATGAGGGCATCCAGGAAAGTGGGAGCAGCAGAGGCCTGAAAGCTCAGGACCTTGGTGAAGTGGATATTTGCCAACAGCAAACGACCCATTTCCTCATCTGGCCACTCTTCTCCTTGACGACTGCAAGCTCATCTCTAGATCATGGCAGCCCTGCCCAGTCGAGACCTCAGTTCATTCTCCCCTGGAAGTGCAGGGAAAGGCTGGATATCTCTCCATTGTCCAAGGACTCAGGCTAGTAGAAAATGAGCCCACGTCTCTCTGCTGACTGTCACTTCATCATTTCCTTTCTTACCTAACCTGATTTCCCAAGGTGGACTTTCTAGAGATCCCATTTAGAAGCACAGCAAGAGTTCCTCTGCTTTCAGCTTCCTTTTCTTCGCCTGGCCTTTTCACTTCCCTTGCAGGTTGTAATCGCGCAGTAAGTAGGACTGTCCACCTGAGTCCTCTTGCAGCTCCCTTCCTTCCAGCTCCATCCGCAGGCGTCTTCTACTTGTCCTTCCTACCAGGAAGAAATCTCCACCATGTCTTACTTCCTTTCCCCCTCTGAGAAGGACATGGCACTTCTTCTTTCCTGGATGTCTTGGAAGATCAATCCCAAACAGCAAGAAGGAAGCATAGGGAGGTAACGACAATATCACCTTCACCCAAAACTTCATGCCCTGTCCCATCCTAGACCAAGATGGTTTGGGGCACGTTTGAAGTGTTCTTTATGATTCAGGAGTATCTTTAGAATCCACAGCTATTTTGTGTTCTGATATCCTGAAGTCCTCGGTGTGGGGACAAAAACACAGGGTGGGGGTGGGAAGTGCTTGTGTCTGTTCTTCCACACTCTGGATGGCTGTGTGCTTTGGCTCCCATGACTGGCTCAGCCTTTTCTATGTCTCCCTTGCTTCTGGCACTCAGCTGCTGCTGCTTGCAGTGGGTGCTTCTGTTAGGTGCTTTCTTTTGCCCCCCCCCCCCGATTTCTAATTCACTGCCTCTAATTTCTCTCTCTCTCCTTCCTCCTTCCCACCCAGGGCCTAGAGCATGTCAGACATGTGCACCAGCCACACTTACACCTGCACGACCTCAAGGGGACTTTTGATTTGAGCATTCTATCCATTTGTTGCTGTGTAAAACTACTACAAAATATAGAGTATCTTGAAACACAGAACCATTTGACTATAACTTACATTTAGGCCATGTATTTGAGAAGCACTCTGCATGTAGTTTGTCAGAGTTCAAGCAATAGCTCTCAGCTGGTGAATAAACTTGTTGGAGAGCCTAGAATCACTTCATCACATGGGTGGTGCCATTGAGGGGAGTTGGGATGGCTTCTAGATCAATAGATCCCATTAGATCCCATGTGAATGGACTCTGCCAGCTGGCCTGGGAAGACAGGTAGCTGGCTTTCCTCTGAGCAAGTGTCCCAAGGAACTGACTGAAAGCTGCATGGATTTTTTTTTTTTTTGACCTAGCTTCAAGAGTTCACACTGAGTCACTTCTGCTGTATTCCTTTAGTCACGTTTGCTCTACAGGCCAGCCCACATTCAAGGGAGGTGAGCTGGACTGCACCTCTTGACGGCACACTAGGATTGCAGGAGTCCATGCGGGATGGGGGATGTGATCGTGGCCATCTAGAAACGACAACCTACCACTCCACACCGCAGCCACTCATGCAAATACAAAGCACGGCAGAGGAGGAAGCTCCGAGCTGCTTCTGTGAGTCAAGCACTTGCCCTGGTTCTGGGAACCTATCTTTTCACTGTTGGGATCTCTCTGTCCTGGTTTTGTCTATTTCAGATGGGCAAGTCTTCAGGGCGACTGGCTATCTAAATAGCTGAGTTGTTTCTCATACTCAGATTATAGGAGGTGGAAAGACACCTTTGCTTAGCTGGTGTTCTGTGTGCTAGCAGCCAGCCCCCATCTTAAGGCCAGTTGAACACTAGTTGTTATCACCTAGCAGAGCTCCTTCAGCAGTGCTCCTGAGAGCTGGCAGTGTCCTCGGCTGACTGCAGGACCTTCAGCAAGCAAGCTGACTTGACTTCATGTCTGTCCCATAAAACCCCATGGACTTGATGCTTTAGAGCTGAAGCTGTCGGCAGGCCCAGGACCTGTGGCCAAATTCAGATTGATGTTGAGTCCTAGGGTTTTACATGTGGTAGAGCGTGCTCATCAGCCCATCCTTCGTATGTGAGAGATGAGACTCTGTGACCCAAATTGTGCAAGTGGCCCTGGTTGCCCAAGATCGCATAGCTAGCAAATGGTCCCTCCTGCGGTCCTGTGTTCAAAGACTCCATCACTAAGTGCCATCTGGATGATGTCATCAGCACGCTCACGGTTCCTAGCCAGCTTCTCAAATCGGTGTGTCTTTCTCTCTGTGTACTTAACATTGTGTTTTTGTGTTAATCATAGTTCTATAATTTGCATGTTTGTCAACAGACTCAGTGTTTCCAATAGGCAGCTTTTCACACACTTCTGGTGTAGTAGCTGGTGTTAGCTACATTATGGACTCTGATGCCAAGAGTATCCCCAGCCTGGGAGATGGGCCCCAAACAGAAACTGGGCAGAATCAGACAGTGGACCCTTTGACTTCTCACTCAGGTCTGCCATCCAGGTGTGCTTGGCATGCAATTTACCCTCTCAGTTTCCTGGGTTTGCCTCTAGACAATGCTGGTGGGAGCTGTCATTTGTCAAACATTCTCTTTACAGCTCAGGCACTGAGCGCTGCAGTGGGCTTGCTGTGCGCCCTCCTGAAGTGCAGGCCAGGTTGTGTCCCTCTTAGGAACGAGACTGAGCCTCCAAATAGGCAGCTTTTCTGCCCACACTCTCCCACTGGCCAGGAGGGAAACAGAGCTCCTGCTTGCTGGACCCATTGCTTTCCACTGTCTTCAGAACAGACCCTGGCCCCAAGCTGGAGGTGGAGCAGCTCTCTGTGGCAAAATCTGACCAATAAATGAACATTGGAGGGAGGTGTGGAGAGGTTGAAGCCTGTGGGTTCGTCCTGGAGGCCCAGGGTCTGGTGAACAGTGTCTCCATTTGTCCTTCCGATGCAGATGAGCTAGAGATGGGAGTGCCTGAGGCAGGAAAGCTTGGGTTGATGGTCCTGCCTTCTGGGAACACTGAATGACCCAGGCCTACCTGTAGTGGAAGGTGTGTCCAGAGGACTTGAAGAGTGGCCACATGAGTTGACCTATCGAGGTGTCTCTTTGTCAGGAGTGTTTGGAACAAAAGTTGGTTCAGTTCAAGTTTGAAAGGGTGTTGTTTGTGAAAGAGATTACTTGGGGGAAAGAAAAACAAGAGTGTGAACCCCAGGCAGAGTGGATCTCAGTGCCTCCAGATCTACCCTTCTGAGATGGCTCAGCACTCAGTTGTGACAGAGGGTCTTCCTAGGTACAGCTTCTAGGAAGCCATGCCCATCTTCCAGGCCTCCTAGAGTAGTTGGGAACCCTGGTTAAGGAGTTGACAGCTATCATTAAGACATGCTTTTGTGACAAAACAAAACAAAACAAATAGCCTCCATGCTGTTTGGAGACTGAATTCACTTAATTGTGGAGATAAAAACTAGCTCTTTTCTTTTCCATAGAACAAAACAGTTTGTGAATAGTCTGTCACAGGCTCTGCCATGAGCCTGTACATTTTTCAATAAAAGCTGCTACAAGCTTTGCATACATTTCTCTATATCTGAATTTAGAGATCTTCCCTATCCTTAACTCTCCTAAAACTCTGTGACTTCCTGAGACTTAGTTAACTTTGATACACATATTTATTTTTCCATGATATGCTCGAAATGTGTGGGTTTTTAGGAATGTGTTTTCCACACTGGATAGGAATAAGTGATAGGCATATGTTCTGAGAGCTAATTAACTTTGCTAATATTCAATACCACCACCTTTTTTTTCTTCTCTGATGACTGTTCTGTGTGACTCAGAAGTTGGACAGTTGCCCAAAACTTTCTGGCAACCAAGTAAAGGCAGCAATGAAGAAAGGCTTCATTTCTTGGGTGAATTCAGGTCTCGTATATTTCAATGCACATAGAGGGCTGGAGAGATTGCTCATCCATTAAGGCACTTTACTGCAAAGCTTCATGACCCAGGTTCAATTCCCCAGTACATGAGTAAAGCCAGATACACAGAAGCATCTGCATTTTTGTAATTCATTTGCAGCATCTGGAGGCCTTGTTGTGTCCATCCTCCCTGTCTCTCTTCTTTCTTTCTCTGCTTGCAAATAAATAAAAATATTTTAAATATATATATTTAAATACACATAGAATAAATTTTAAAACTTATTTTAAATAGTTTAGGATTCATTTCTGGGGCTCTCATATACTTATTGTTCTTAATCTGTTAAAAATATATTCCTACATGTATTTAGAAGTTTGATGATTTCTATGACTTTCAGGTGTTTAGGATAAAATATGTATATTTGTTTATATATACAATCTTTATATATATGGAGAGAGAGAAAAAGAGAGAGAGAGAGTCTGTACCTTTTAAAGGTTAAATTGAAAGGTGGTATAAATACCTTCATAGTCTTTAGGCTACATGTGTTGACCATGAACATATGCCTGGGGCTGGGAGACAGACAGTCAGGAAACAAAGGCATTTGGCCCGTCCTTCAGGCCTCAATATGAGCCATGGGAAGAGGTTGCTGCCTGTCTGCTCACTGCTGTCACCTCTGCTTTTTGCCTTACTGCATTTGTTTTCTCTCCCATCAACCCTTCCCAACATGTTCATCACCGTCTTCCTCCCTGCCCACTTCTCATCCCACACCTCTGTTTTCTTACTACATGGTCATTTGACCAGTAAAAAAAGGGGGGTGGAAAAGAGCTTCCCTTGAAATTTCCTTCTAGTGAGGTGGTGGACTTCAATTCCAGGAGAAATATCAGGTTGGTTGTGTTTGAAGCTCCAGTTGCAGAATGTTGGGGAAAGCTGGTGTTGGGCTGTAAGCCTCTGCAAGCCGGTTCTTCCCACTCTGGACTTGCCAAGGACTTACTGGTTCCCACACCACAACAGTTTTGGTTCCAGCCCTTTTTCTGAGGTTTGAATTATTGAAAACTTGCTACTATATACTTGTGGTTTGCTTGTCTGAAGCCGCTTCCTGGAGCAGTCATAGTAAAGCAGCTGTTTTACTGATGTCCAGAGAGAGAAGCCAAGACCCTTTCCCTGGCTGGAGTGTGTGCAGATGGACAGGGATGGAAGAACTTGGGGGGATTTGCACTTTAGGACCTAATTTCTGTGGGTCAAGTTCTATTTTCCTTGGTAACTGAGTACTTGTACAGTTTGGAGATGAGGGTCAGATTCAAAGTTACGTTCATTTCCTGCCCAAGTAGTGTGTTTCTACAGGTCTGCCGGGCAGCACTAACAAGTTAGGCTTGGCACTCTCAATAGGCCAGTTAAATAGACAAGTACTAGTGAAAAGCAAAGAATGATGTAGTCATAGTGGTGACAATAGGAAGAAGAACAATAGAGAGGTCCAGGGATCATCACATCAAGCATTTGGGTGCTGACATTTGGTTTAGGCTGAAACAGGGACAAGGGAGGTGTATGCACAACTAAACAAGCCTGGTGGAGGTGTAGTCCTATCACAGTCAGTCCTGGTGGAGGTGTAGTGCTGTCACAATCAGTCCTGGATGAGGTGACTATCACTGACCCATCATTTTCTCAGCTCCAGACCCTCCTGCAGGTAGTCTGATAAGTAGTGAGAACTTTGCAAAATCTCTTTCCAGGAGACAAGCCATCAGGGCCCCAGCCTTTTCCTTTTTAGCATGAAAATCTTGGGGAATTTTTCATTTCTTGGGGTCCAATGTCTGAATCGTCTGCTAGCTGAGAGGAGGGGCATGACTAGCTCTTTAGAATACCTTCATTCCTGCCACGATGGTTCCACAGAGATTGGAATAGATGTTCTGAGACTCTTCAGCTTCATCAGTTCGTAAGGCTTCAGATAGGTGGATGCAGACTGACCTCTGTGGTCAGAGAAATCTGAAACCTGCTTATAGACTTCTACATAAATGCCTAGGCAAGTCTGACCTAGAGACTGGGTGAGCCATGGAGTGGGGACTGCTTTCACTGGAGAACAGGCTGTACAACAACTCCTGAGTCAAAGCGACTTTTCAGAATCAACCAGCAGACACTATTTATGTGTAATTAGTTGAGTGTCAGAAGGAGGGATGTGAGAAATACCGCCCCTGAGTACTTTGTACAACCTCTAGACAAATCACATATGGATATGTATATGATTTTTTGTTTGTTTTTTGAGGTAGGGTCTCACTCTAGCTCAGGCTGACCTGGAATTCACTATGTAGTCTCAGGTTGGCCTTGAACTCATGGTGATCCTCCTACCTCTACCTCCCGAGTGCTGGGATTAAAGGTGTGTGCCACTATGCACGGCTTAAATGATTTTTTTTTTGTTTTTTCGTTCATATGGCTATGTATAACAAAAAACTTGCTGGGTGCCAAAGGTAGGAGAATTGCTGTGAGTTCGAGGCCAGCCTGAGCATACATAGTGAATGCCAGATCAGCCTGGGCAAGAGTGAGACCTTACCTAAAAAAAACCCCACAAATAAACAAACAAACAAAAAAGCTTGAACATATAAAAGAAGGTGTTGAGTGGCTTTACAAGGTGTCATACCTCCTTCTCAGTGTCCCAATCCTGTCAGTGAATACTTGGTACTTGTGGTCCAAGATGGAGGCTGCAGTCTAGCAGATGTCTGTATTCATTGTGAGCCAGAGGAAGAATGGTTAATGCAGAGTGTTGTTACTTTGTATCAATGATACACAATAATGCACTATTTGTGGGGCACAATGGGGTGCTGTGACACATGTCCATGCTATATAATGAACAAATAAGATCAGTTAGCATGTCAACCACTTCCTGCGGTGGCAGCATTTAAACATCTCTCTCTCTCTCTCTCTCTCAACTACTTTGGAATATACGATGCATTATTGCTGACTCTAGTCATCCTATGTGTAGCTAGAACAGGAGGGCTTATTCCTCCTCTCTGCTGGGAGCTTTGTGCCTGTTGCCCAACTAGTTCACATTTTTTCTGACCTATTATTCTACTCTACTTCTATGTGATTCACATTTAGATGTCACATATGAGTGAGATCATACAGTATTTTTCTATGTCTGGCTTGTTTTGATTAGTGTAGCATCCTCTAGTTCCACTCATGTTGCAAATGACAAGTGACAAGACTTGGTCCATTTTTAAATGGCTGAACATGTATCCTCTGGCCTCACATTTAAAAACAAAAGCTGGATTGCAAGGTCATCCTTGGCTGTACAGTGAGTTTGAGTTCTGACTGGCTACATGTGACCAACAACATCAAATCTTGGCTATTGTGAATAGTGTTGCAATAAATATGAAAGAAAATATACATGTATCTTTGACATCCTGATTTCATTTCCGTTGATATATACCCAGCAGTGGTGTTGTGGGACTTGCCAATTTTGTTTTAAGGAACTTTCCAGGAAGATCACACATTTCCACTTATATTTTATTGGTCAAAATTTTTTCATGAGGCTAGTCCTAGTTGCAGAGGAGGATGGGAAACGTGGGTCTGTGTGGTTGGGCTATAGACCCCACTGAGAGTCCGAGGTTATATTATTAGGGAAGCAGGGAGGACAGAAATCAGGGAAGGAGGAAAGCACCATCTCTCATAGAAAGTATAGTTTCAAAGGTCTGAGCCAAGCATTTTAATCTCTTCAGTATTTTTGAGTACACAGCAATCCAACTGGCTTAACACTTACCTCCTAGGAGTGAATGTTCAGCGTTTGCTACAGTCACTCTGGCTTTTACCCTAGTCCATACACCTGCACCGTTGACTTCACTTTCATAGTCAGAGAACGTAGTTGGACATAGGGTATTCAATTCTTATTTCTTTCACATTTTTGCTAGCGAGCCAGTGAGTCTGGCTAAGGTCATTAGAGTCAGGGACACGCTACACAGGTGCATGTCTAAGCGTGCGAAGCAACTTGGCTGATGCTTATGTTACTTTCCTGCTTCCAAACCTAAGGATGGGGTTATCGGTGGAGTCACAGGGAGGACTTACGCCTTAGAAACACATAAGGAGAGAACGATGCAGAAGCAAGAAGACTTTTGGGGAGATAGCTCAAGGTCAGATGAAATGCCGAGGAGGAAATCTCTTGCCACCAAAGGGAGAATCCGAGGCATCTGAAATTTTGAGCTCTTACAGTTTCTAGATTCTCAGTGATTTTTCTGCATGACAATGAGGATCTAGTTGGTTTATCACAAGTCACTCACATGGAAAAGGAGGAGTGGTGGCCATTTAGACTACATCTCCGGAAGTCAGAAATATTCCCTTGTCCTTTTGAGCATTAGACACTGTGAGGCCAAGAGGCTATGAACAAGACCAAGTCTCCACCATGAAGGCTGTTACCACCCCTGAAGAGCCAGACAAGGAGCAAGCATAGCAGTAAGGGAACGGTGCTCCCACTGCGTCACAAAGCCATCTTCCCCACCTCACTGCAGTAAGTGGGATGTGGACAGATAAGAAAGAGCTGGGTCCAAGCATGGCCTTGTACTCTCTTGGCAATTCCTGAGTAGCTCCTCTCCCAAGATATTATGGTCCAAGAAGGATGAGAGATGCGTGGAGATGACTTGGACTTCAGCTATATCTTGGAGTCCTAACCTGGTTCGGGTTAGCCAATTTCTGTCTGACCCACAGAGTTGTGAGCAAGAGTAAATGATCCTTCTAGGCCATCTGGTGTCCAGAAGGGATGATTTGCTAAAGGCAGCGTTGCAGCAATGGTTAGCTGAGGTAACCAAGGCTGCTGACACAGCGTGGAAAGGGCTTTCGCAGATTCCGTTAAGCAGCTCTCAGAAAACCTTCTCAGGGGAGTAATGTTTCATGACCTAAAAGTGAATATCAAATTCCCTTTTTAGACATTAATTCTTTTTTTTTTTTTAAATATTTTATTTATTCATTTTCAAGCAGAGAGAGAGAGAGAGAGAGAGAGAGAGAGAGAGAGAGAGAGAGAGAGAGAGAGAGAGAGAGAGCGCACACCAGGGCCACCACCCTGTGGGTCTGGCTTATGTGGGACCTGGGGAATTGAACCTGGAGCCTTAGGCACTGGAGGCAAGTGCCTTACCCGCTGAGCCATCTCTCCAGCCCTAGACATTAATTCTTTTAAGATATTGATGCTTCCACCAAAAATACTTTAGAGCAGAGTTAGCAGAATGGAGAACTTGAAGTGTATGTCAGAATTATATATAAAAATAAGAGTTAATCTGTATGGACTCCATCTGTTCCTTGATGGGTTGTCAGAAGGTCTCTAGCATATCCAAGTCTGAGGATGCCCAGGCTCCAGGTAGAAGATGGCATAGCATTGTTTCTGTACTAAATGTGTCCTCCTATCTCCTGTGAACCATCGGTAGATCACTGACAGTACCCCTTGCAGAGGAAATGCTGTGTGAATAGTTGTCATACTAGCTTACCAGGGAACAATGAGTAGATAAAGGTCTTTGCATGTAAAATAAAGATGCTAAGACAGAATCAGAAAAGCCCGCTCTCTCAACTATGTTTTCAGTCTTTAGTAAGAAGCAGTCTTGAAAATAGGTCTTTAAATTACAACGCCATTCTCTAGCTTAATCTATTGTGATCAGGGGAAGAAAAGTAAGGAAAATGTCTTGTATCCAGGCCTTTATCAAATGATACAAGCAACTTGTTGTGAAAAGCTCCTTTCAGGTCTGTGTGGATGCAAGACTTTCTAGGTAGGAATTTCATTCCCATGGCCTTTAGCCACGGCACTAAGCATGTCTGAAAGGATACACACAGGGACGGCACCCTGACTGCACATGATGAGTCACCCGGGGAACACTGAGATTGTTCATCTGGGGAGCCCCCTCCAGACTTACTTGGCTTGGGCAGTGGGTGATTTTTGAAAACTTCCACGTGGTCCTGTTATAAAGCAGGACTGAGAACCACCAGAGTCCAGATGCGAACGTCCCAAGAACCCACAGGTAAAGGTGTTCAGCTCCTATCTCAACCTGTGCTGAGTCAATGTATGAATGTCACATCCTGGTTAGACTTTGTCCAGAGTCACGAAAGGGTTTTCACCTCCATGACTTGCTTTCAAGTAATTCATCGATACCATCTTAGGAAAACATGGTTGGGTTGCCTCTAAATGCAATAAAAATCACACTGATATACTACAGGAACATGGACTAAATAAGATTAAAACAAAATAAGAAAACACACTTGTATTTTCCTGTATTTTAGGTTTTAATTTTCATTTTTAAAAAAAATTTGTATTTTTTATTTCCTGTATTTGGGGTTTTTATTTTTAAGGCATTTATTCTGCTTTGATCTCCCAGACAATCTATCCTCATCAGTACCACATCTAATGAGACTGAAGTCAGGAAGCAAGCTGACATTCCACACACTCCAAAAATCTGTTGGCATTTTGGGAAGTACCAAATGGAGTCAGAAAAATTACCTGGATAAAGTCCCCTTTCCAGCAATGGATAAGGACCAAAAGAATGCTTTGATAACTTCTCAGGGTCTGGGAATGCATCTGTTAAGTTTGACTTTTGTCTTGACTTGGAGGGATGTTATCACAGTGCTGACCCATTGCTGTACCCCGGGTGAAAAGAAAGGAATTTTTTTGTTTTGTTTGAGGTAGGGTCTCACTCTAGTCCAAGCTGAGCTGGAAATCACTCTGTAATCGCAGGTTGGCCTTCAATTCACAGAGATCCTCTTTCCTCCACCTCCAAAGTGCTGGGATTAAAAGGTGTGCACCACAACTCCTGCCTGTGAATTTATGTTTTAAGCTTTTAATTGACAACCTCCATTCAGACCACAACATACCCTGATCATAATTACCTCCACAACTCTCCAGTGGTCCCTCGCACCTGAAAGAGAAGCTTTTCTAACCAGCATTGAAAGTAGCATTAACATATAGGCTTAAACATAAATATTTAGAGGCAGTTGGTGGACACAATGTGTCCATTTAGCCAAACAGCAGTAGTAGATCCCCCCCCCCCCACCCAGGGCTCATGAACTCTCCAGGCATAGAACAAAATAATTTTTTAAAAAAATACATTTTCTGTATTTATTTGCAAGCACAAGAGACAGGCAGAGAGAATGTGCACACCATAGCCTGTAGCCACTGCAAACCAACTCCAGACGCATGTGTCACTTCTGGCTTTACGTGTGTACTGGTGAGTCCAACCCAGGTCGTGTTAGGCTTTGCAGGCAAGTGCCTGAAACGTCAAGTTATTTATCTTTTCCACAAATGAATTTGTAAGGCGACTGTTCGGGTAGATGATGGGTTAGCCACCAACACACCTGGCATAATGCTTAGTGAGCTGGAGAAGATGTCATCCCCCTGACGTATCCCACCTGGGACCCGAGAACTCTCCCTTTTGGCTCTTTTTCCAATGAAGATGAGTATAAATGAGCACCCCAAAGTACAATTTCCTTTTCCTTCCAGTTGAGAACCTTTCTACAGGTTTAGATTTCCCTTCTGGGAGTTACATATGGGTTTCCATGGAAGTGTAGTAAGCGATTTATTATCAGCTCTCATTCAAACTCTCCTTCTTAATACCAATTCTAATCCCCAAACCATTGCAGATGGGCATACACGACAGGTCTGGACTTGAGTACTATGGAGAGTCCTTGGGCATGAGCTCATTAGACTCTGCCAGTCCTCTAACCATAAAAGACCCTACAAGGGAGTACCATCCAGATCCCCGGGGGCAAGTATTTATCTAAAAGATATCTTCTTCCATCAGAGACATAATACCTGTTTACCTTCTAATTGTGTGATCCAGACCCACAGGAAGCTACTGTTCTTCCCCAGGAATTTAGGGATAGCTACATCTTTTTGATTATGGGACTCACTTGCAAATTTAGGTCAATTAATGATCGTTAGCACCACTTATCAAGATTCAGATGACAATACTATGCGCCCCCCCATGGTCATACAGGGTGCTTAACCTATATATTCAGGAGAAAAATCAAAACCAAACATATCAGTAGAATAGCTAGGAAGGGATTTTTATACCTCCAGTGTTTAACCAGCCAGAACTAGTTGTGAAGATAAAGAACTTTGCTCTTGGGCTCTTAAAATCAGAAAGATTAAAATCTCTTAGGTGGTGGGGGGCGATGGGGCTGAGTCAGATTAAGAAAGGTCTGATTCCCAGAAATGTTTCCATCTTTAAAGATAAAAGAGTTTTGTAGGGTCATCCTGTTAAATTACCTTGCTTCCTTTAAAGCTCACAGAGACTTTCCTTCAGCCTCTGCCACAGGATGCCCAGCTCTCTCCACTCCTGGGGTGTCCGTAGGGTGCGCCTCAGACTACACAGGCTTTTTCCTCCTCCCTTCCTCACAGTGGCCTAGCATAAGCCTCAATAAAAGCTGGTCCTGATGGAATTGCTTGCTTCTTTGTGGTTTCTACCTTAAACTGAGCAAAAGAATCCAGAAGTGCAGTAGCCTTCTTTGAGTTGGGCTCATACCAGCAGAAGGCAAACAGGTCACATTAAGTGGTGGGTTGATGGGTAATGCTGAAAGGATTTCGTATATTCCATCCATGGTTGGATGATCAGCAGGTGGAGAACCACTGGGTGCAGAGGGCCAGCTGTAAAGAAAAAGCTCTCTGGCAAAAGACATTTACAGAACTTTTGGCTCCAGAGACTCATTGTCCTTCAACAAATGGGAATTTGGGACTGAACTGTGCATACAAAGAGGAGTCCTCACCTACATGGAGCTCATGTGTGTTTAATGATAAAGAAAGTCATAGAGAACAATGGAGCCAGAGAGGGAAATATGGAGTCCTGGGTAGGAAGGAGCCCACGATGTGTGTACAGGCCTGGAGGAGGACAGGGTGTGAGCATTGGGTGCAGTAGAGGGGCTGCGGGGTGCTTGTCTGGAAATATGGAAACTTAGAATCTGAAACCCCCATTCTTAGCACGTCTATAGGAGGCATTGTAAGGGTTTACGTTAGGCTTAGTCAGCAAATGCAGCTGTAAGACAGCAAATATAAACATTTAAAAATCTTTATTTAAAAAAAATTAAGTGAAAATATTAGTATCGTCAGATGCATCTTCAAGACCCTACCTCTGGGACCGTCTTCATTGCAGGCTTTCTCTGGGGGTTCATGGCACCCAGTGAGCCCTTTGCTTTCTTCTCTAGGTTACAGGGGACCGAACCTCAGCTTTTCACTTCCTGTGCCCTCTGGAAGTTGTCAGAAACAATGTTCATCTGGTGGGTGTTGATAATGGGGGTTTCTGCCTTCACCACTGAGACAGAGGACCACGCAGGTAAGAAGCAAATCCCTTAGCCAGAGATTTCTGGGGAAAAAGCAGTTATCTCGTGGGGTTTTGTTATCAAAACCAACTCTGAGTATTTACACCTTGGCAAGTGGCAAAGGAGGTTCCCTGCTCATTTTCTTTGCCTGGATGTGGTTCCTTCCTGCTAAGGAGAAGCACAAAGGTGTGGTGAGTTTGCTCTCACCCAAAGGTGACTTTGGATACAATCTATCAGAACCAACCTTCTCACCTCAGTTCAGTGGAGTTCTACTTTTCATGTCAAGAAATAGAAAATACGGTCATATTTTTCAGTTTTTTTTTAAATCACAGAATGAAAATTGAAATGGATGGTAGCCCCTGGTTTGCCATCTGAGAAGTTTAAGGCATAATAACAGAGGACGTTCATGGGACCCTGGGTTCAAGTCACTTTCCTGTGTTGCTTGCTGTCCTCTGTCAGAACTAGCCTTGGTCTGGGGGCTTGGGAGGCTCGGTGGTCTGGACAGGGTTGGGACCTAAAGCTCTGTCCTCAGTGGCTGTAGACTATTGTCGATTTCGTGGCAAGGAGTACAAATCGGAATACAGACTGGAAGGGGAGCCTGCGGTTCTGAGGTGTCCCCTGGCGTGGCCTCAGGTGAAGGCCTCTGGCAGCTCCCACACCTCGCTGACCTGGCGCAAAAACAACTCTGATCAGCTGATTCCTGGAGACGAACCAAGGATGTGGGTCAAGAACGACGCCCTCTGGGTTCTGCCAGCGTTGCGGCAGGACTCTGGCACCTACATCTGCACCCTCAGGTAAGCCCTCTGGGACAGGACTGGGGCAGAATAGACTCTGGTCAGGTTTGTCAGTGGCAAAATTCAGAGCTCCTGAAGTAGCCCTCACCTGGACATTCTCATGACTCCCTCCTTTCCTTTATGGGTGTCACCTCTGAAAAGACCTCCCTAGTCCTGTTGGCTGACATCATATTTTCTCCTCTCCTTACCTGCTGCTATGTTTCTTTGTAACGTGTTTCCTGTCTGACACAGCCACGCATGTACATGTATTAACACTTGTCTACCTCACCAGAATGTAAGCTCCAGAAGGGCAGAGACTTGATCTGTTTTCTTTACTGACAGACCTGCCCGGTGAGGAAGCAAGACATAGATGGAGAGTCTTGACGAGCATTTTAGAATGGGGTGGCCTCTTAGGAATACATTTTCCAACTGTTTATTGCACAGATGAGGGAAGCAAAGAGTTTCCTCGGGTGGTGTGTGGTGGAGCCGACACTGGATCCTTCTTGCCTGGCCCTTCCTCCCTACTTTTTTCTTGTTGCTTTTTTAAGAAGTGTGCATAACACTGATTTCACCATCTTAACCATCTTCAGCTTTAAGTACATCCTCATGACTCTGCAACCACTGAGGCTCTCTGCCTATTGAGCTCCCGTTTCTCCTCGCTTCCAGCTCCTGGCAACACCATCCTCCTTTCCACCTCTCCGAGTTTGACTACCCTAGATCTTATACATAAACAGAACCACATAGTATTTGTCTTCCTGTGACAGTTGGTCTACTGTATATTGTTTTCACGAATGGATCATCCGTATTGTAATTTGTGCCTGAATTCCCTTCCTATACAAGGCTGAGTGTCTGGTTTATGCACAGGCACAGGTTGGCTTAGCCTCTTGTCTATTGTGAATAATGCCAGTATGAATATGAGTATGCAAATGTCTGTTCAAGTCATTATATTCAAATTTTGGGGGCATATATGAAAAAGAGAAATTGCTGGATCATATGGCAATTTGTGCTTATTTTCTTACGGAACTCCTAAACTGTCTGGCTAAATGGACATTTCACATTCCCACAAGGGTTCCATTTCTCTACTTCTTACCAATGCTTGTTATCTTTTTATTTATCTATTTATTTATCTATTTATTTATTGACTTATTTATTTTTACATTAGCCATCCTAGTGGGTGTGAAATGGCACCTCACCGTGGTTTTAAAAGCCAGGTGTATTGGTGCACTCCTTTAGTCCCAGCAATCAAGAGGCTGAGGCAGGGGCATTGCCTTGAGTTTGAGGCCAGCCTGAGGCTATGGAGTGAGTTCCAGGGTAGCCTGGGTAGAGTGAGACCCTGCCTCAAAAGAAAAAAGGATCACTGTGGCTTTGAATTGTAGTTCTTTAGTAGTTAGTGATGTTGGACATTTTTTGATGTGCTTCTTGGCAATTTGTATGTCTTGTCTGGAGAAGTGTCTACTCAAGTCCTTTGCCAGTTTTCTTTTAGCTTTTTATGGACAGTTTCTGTACATGTAGACAACATACCATGATAATAATGCCCATCAGCCACCTCATTTTTCTCCCCCCTAAACCCCCTTCCACTGGACCCCTTCTTTCCAACTTTGATGGCATCATTTTTCCTCCTGTTATTCACGTCTTATGTGAGATGAATGCCCTTGCCATTCTGTGCCTAGAAGATGGTGTTGCAAAGCCCTCCTCCCTTTCTTTGGCTCTTACATTCCTTCTACCACCTTCTCTACAATGGTCCCTGAGCCTTGGAGGGTCTTTCTTGGTGATGAACACTCCACCGTCATTTTCTTTTGACACTTTAATGAGTTTCAAGTCATTCCCGTGGTCACCACCAAAAGAGAAGCTTCTCTAGTCAAAAGCAAGAGTACCCTTAACACATGGGTAAAAGCATAAGTATTTAGAGGTTGGTTTTGTGGGCATCATATCCCCATTTAGCCAGACAACAGAAATGGCTTCCACTCTAGGGCTTGTGACCTCCCAGCCATAGATTTCTGATTATATTTTCAGCACCAGGCAGGATTTTGCAGATGGGAAGCAGGCCTCAAATCCAATCGCAGAGCAGTTGGTTTCCCCCATCACAGAGATGCCACCATTGCACCTGTTGGTATTTTGGTCTGGCTGGCCAGCTGTGTCTCTTGCAGGGTCCACTGATGGCTTTTCTCCTCTCATAGGCTGCACAGCTTTTTCCAGCATCATAAGAGCTTGTCAACACGGGGGAGGCTTTGCCAGGTTTTAGAATTGCATTGTTTATTTTTTGTTGTTATTAAGATGTGGGAATATTAAATATTTTAAGTCTTTATCAGGTATATGACTTGAGGTTATATTATCTTATTCTTATTCTATGAATTGCATGTTCACTCTGATGAAAGTGTCCTTTACACAAAAGGTTTTGATTTTGATTCTTTTCAAATTATTTACTTTTCTTTTAGTACCTTGCGTTGGCATCAGAAAAATCACTGCTAAATCCAATGGCATGAAGGTTTTCTTCTTGGGGTTTTATAGTTTTAGCACATTTATTCAGGGCTTTGATATGTTTTGAATTAATATTTACATATAGTATGAGGCAAAGGTCTGGCTTCTTTTTTTTTTTTTTTTGCATGTGGCTCTCCCATTTTCTCAGTATTTTTTTTGAAAAAATGCCCTTTGTGCATTGAGTAATACTGATTTATCTTGTTGCTTCTGGAAGGTAAAGTTGTTGGCCTTATGCTCATGGTCTGCACAGTTTCCTGGCTCAGGCTCAGTTCTTCTGAAAAGGCTGGGACATGCCTTTACCATCATTGGGAAATAGACTTGCTTCGACAGATGGCTGCCTGTATTCGTCCTGAGACTTCTGCTTGCTCTATCCACCAGCTGGCTTTAGAATCCTTCTAAACTGCAAAAACTCATTAAAGGAGAAACTCTGTGTGTGTGTGTGTGTGTGTGTGTGTGTGTGTGAGAGAGAGAGAGAGAGAGGAGAGAGAGAGAGAGAGAGAGAGAGGGAGAGAGAGGAAGTTATTGTATCCATGTGTTTGTGTTGAATTTTTTCAAATCAAATCCAGCTTGGCACCACCATCTCTATGCCTCACACCCTCTAAACAATAAGGGACAAGTTCTGTCCTGTCAATGAATTTGTTTGGAAGCAGGCAGATAATCTATTCTCAGAGAAACCTGGATGTGTCATTTTTTTCAGCAGCTATAAATGCTTTCCCCCTGTTTTCTTTCTTATTTAGAGTAAGACAAATTCTAACTTTCTTTAAGGTGTTCTACTAGGAAAATATAATGGTATAGTAGGAAAAATGAAATTTGGAATCAGAAAGATATAGATGGGAATCTTAGCCCTTCACTTTCTGTCTTGATAGTCAAGATTTACTTTGCTTCCTCGTAAAGGAATTCGTTGGGAGGGTGATGGGGGTTACAGCCCAGGGAAGATTTGAAGGAGAGTGTGTTATGGTAGGTGGCCAAGGACCATGGAAATGCTCTCCTGCTCCTGGGGGAAGTGAGCATAGTCATGTGTGTCTTCAAGTTAGTTTGTATACAGAATTTAAAATTATGGCTAATGCTTTTATATTTGTAGAAAAAAAGGAGCTCTGAGACTGTTGAGGCAGTGGGATCCCCAGTGTATCAAGCACCAGGAAAGGTTTCCCTGGCTGCCCTCTGAGCCTCTCTGTTGACTGGGCTTCAACAAGGAGACACCAGCAGCTGCCTCAACACATTTTGCCATTTATAAACATGGGCATGAGATGGCTCTGCTTTGCCCTGCCCTGGGATTTCTGTCTGGTGCTCACATGGACTTTCTGTCACCTTCCGAGTCTCAAAGTCTTGTCCAGTGGGAATTACCAGATCAATAACAGGCACAGGCTTGGTTTTCAGAGAATTGCTCTATGTTGTAGTTTCCCCCAGAGCCCTTGATTTGATCTCCTAGTAGTTGTTATACAGCCTTAGGAAACTGCTTATTTTTATCCCCAGTTTCTTTCCATCGCAAATGACCAAGTAATAATTTCTATCTGATAAGGTTGGAGGATAAATGAAATCATCAGTGTAGAGCATTCATCTCTGGGCCACCTCCCATGACCTATGTGAGATTCAGCAATGTACAGTGACAGTTAACGTTTGGCATTTCTTTGGGCATAAATTATTTGCCCACGTATTTTTCCTTTTATTGGTCTTACTTTTTTTCATTCATCCTTATTTAATTACTGCCTTCTACCCTTCTATCTGTTTCTCCCATGTTTTCAGCAAGAGTTTGCCTTTGGCTTTTTTCTCTATTCTAGAGTCTTAGTCGAATTATGGTATAGGGTATAGGTTGATCAAGAACAAAAACGTTAGAAATAACTCTAAGTCAATTCCCCCCATGCAGTATTGCCGACTTAAAAAAGTAGTTCTAACATTAGTTTCCAGCTGCCATCTGAGACTGGAATGCAGTTGGTAAATGATTCCCAAGGGAAGTGAAGGTAATTTTCTTTTTTGTGGAGACAGTATCTCTTGGCAACAATCTGTCTATTAGGTCAGGGTTTCTTGAACCATGAAGTCATTATACAGTGAAACCGGGTTTCAGGCACTCTGGAACCTGAACTTTTTAAGAACCCTTGAAAAGGACTTGGCACTGTAGTTTGAAATCAGTCTTGTGAAGGGACTTCAAGAAATGTGAAGCCTCCACACAAATATGATAATTTTGTATGTAAAGAATTTCAAAGGAATGGGACAAAATCCTAATCAAGAAATGGCAGGATCTTTCGAAGCTGCTCTCCTCAGGGACAGAGCCATGTTCAGCTCGAATGCCAAGGTCGTGAAGCCAAGTCGGGCATCTCCCAGGCGCTGCTCGAGCTGGAGATGAACTTGGACCTCAAGGCTCAGCTGTGGGAGCTCATCACCACGGTCAAGGACATCCAAGTGGGTGGCGGTCAGAAAGCTATCATAGCTTTTGTTCCAGTTCCTGAACTGAAATCTTTTTGGAAAAGCCAAGTGTGTGAATTGGAGAAAAAGTTTAGTCGGAAACATATAGTCTTTATTGCTCAGAGGAGAATTCTGCCTACGCCAACAAGAACTAGCCACCCGAAAAATAAGAGCCAAGGGTCGGGGGAGAACATCTAATGCATAAAAGGGAATGTCATCCTGGTTTCCATGGTTTTCGCTAATAACTTATGATACTGAGCATGTTGTTTTGTTAATATATATAATTTTATTCCAATAAAAACGTTAAATTAAAAAAGAAGCTCACAAGCAAAGGTGTTAATTTTGAATTCTCAGAGTTTCAATTGTAAACAGGTGACTAAATAAAGTATCATTCATAGTAAAAAAAAATGGCAGACACAGACTTTAATGGGGTTGGGGAAATTATTTCGTGCTACTGATTGCTTTCTTCTTTTCATTTTCTTTCTTTCTTTTTTAAAACAACCAGAAATGCTTCTTACTGTGAAGAAATGTCCATTGACCTGAGGATTTTTGAGGATACAGAAGCTTCCCTGCCACTCACCTCATACCTGCAGATTGTAGCCTTGTCTGTGTCTGGGTCATTAGTGTGCCCTGACCTGAAAGAATTCTTCTCCAACAAAACTGATGCAAAGATTCAGTGGTATAAGGTACATTTTAAAGCAAGCCATATATCAGCCATAGAACAGTTACACAGCCCCATTGCAAGGACAATACATTCTCTTGATTTAGGTATAATACATATGCTTATTTGTCCAAATATATATTAGACACTTACAGTGGCTCTGATTATTGTAGTCTATTAGTCCTTATGTAGCGTGAGCAGGGCTTCTCAAAGCAGTCAGAATATAGATGATTCAAGAATATCATTTAAACTGGCCCAATGAGCAATTTAATAAAGTAGGGGTATTTATCTCTCCCTTTTATTATAGGAAGAAAACAGTAGGAGCCTATTTAAGGTTACAAAGGTGGTAGTTGGAGAGGCCAAAACCGTAATTCTGTGTCCCACACAGCTGAAACTACTTTGGTGCTGGGCCCTATTTTCTTATTTGACTACTCAAGATAGGCATTATGGAATGTTTCCTTTCAATTACCCAATACTCCATGAACCATGTGACTGACACCCAGAGAAAGATTAAGAATGACTCAAGGTTATATTGGACTATCACAAACTCTCTTGTGATCATGATTCCATTCTTTCCTTTCCCTCCCCTCCTCTCGTCTCCCCTCCCCTCCCCTTTCCTTTCTTCCTCTTTTTGTTTTGGTTTGTCTTTCTTTTTTCTAGGTAGGGTCTCGCTCTAGCCCAGGTTGACCTGGAATTCACTATGTAGTCTCAGGGTGGCCTTGAACTTGATCCTCCTACCTCTGTCTCCTGAGCACTGGGATTAAAGGTGTCTGGACTGTTTTCTTTTCTTTTCCTGTTTTTGTTTTTGTTTTTTTTGATAGGGTTTTTTCCCTACCTTGGCCTCAAACTCTTGATCCTTCTACCGCTGCCTCCCCTCTCAGATGCTGAGGTTTATAGGCATGTGTCACTGTGGTTTTCAATGAGATGTTCTTGAGGACAGGTTCCCATTTCACTCCCATTTCACCTGTTGTACTGGAAGCCTTGGTCTTGAACTTCATGTCCATATGAGAACTATGGACTTACTTCTCCCACATGGTTTTTTCTTACATATTTTTCTGTTGTAATAACTCCTAAAATTGAAATGATTTTTAAAGAAAATCCTATAAAATTTCTGCAAATATTGTTCTTTAGTCACCCTGTTTAATAATGGTCTTCCTGGATATTTCCCACAGCCAGTAGGAGGCAGTGAGGCCTTAATAAATATGTTTATATTTTAGATAGTCTATTTTTTCAGACAACGAAATCATATGTTCATATGTGCATGCATATATATGCACATATTTATCTACCTATCATCTATCTAGCTGCTAACAGATTCCTTTTTCTAAGCTGGGCATGGGGTCCCAGGCTTGTAATTCCAGCTCCCAGGAGACTGAAGCAGGAGGATCAGGCTAGAGTGGGCTACATGAGACCCTCTCTCAGAAAGGATCCTTTTCCTAAAATCACAGACAAAAGTATGCTCAAATGACAAAATTGGCAAAGTTCATGCAAACCAGGGGAATTCTTGGGTTGCAAAGTCAACATAGGTTGCTAATAAAAATTTGATTCATAGTCTTTGGGATCTGCATTAGTACACAATGTAATTTTAGCATGTGTTTTCCCTTCAGGGCTCTGTTCTTCTGGATAAAGACAATGGGAAATTTCTGAGTGTGGGGGACCCCGCTCGCTTACTCCTATCCAGTGCATCGGCCGAGGATGCAGGCTATTACAGATGTGTTGCAACATTCTCCCATGCGGGCAGGGAATACAACATCACGAGGAATATTAAACTCCGCGTCAAAAGTAAGTACTTACTGTTGAGGTACCTGTGGGTCCTGGTTGGGTGTGAAGCGTGATAAGAATACATGCAGGTTCACTTATGTGGCGCGAAGCTTTTTTCCTGGAGAGTACATGTCTGTTCACCCCAGACAGGAGACAGGCAACAGATCACAGCACAACGGCCCCAATACCAGTCTTTGGAGGCTTCATGGAAAGGCATCATGGAAAAGCCCACCTCAGGGAAGCGCTCTCTTTGGAGCCCACAGCAGGCCTTGCAGGCAGCTCTGCAGGTCAGAGCATCTCCTCCCAAGCAGGTTATGTGATCTTAGGGAGGAGGGGTCTTTTAGGTTTTAGATCTCCCACGTTTACCCTTGGAGCCCCTGAGCCTCCCTCCTCCCTTCAAAACATTGGCCAGAGCCTGCCTCTCAACAGCTGCTCCCAGCCCCTGTAACCTTGGGAGTGGTTTCTCCTAAAGACTTGTGGCTCTCTTGATAACCTCCTCTCTTTAAGAGGGAGTATTGCAGTTCAGAGGAATTTACTGCACATTAATTTAGAAGACATTTTGAATGTCTCTTGTGTGAAGGCTAAGGAATATGGATATGTCAGTTATTTTAAAGGCTTTGACCCTTTGAAAGGTGAATGCTGTTTGGAGAGGGTGAGGCTAAAAGCCACCACGAGAGGGCGCCAAACAGTGGTTTCCTTGGATGGTCCCTTTAGAAAATCCAGGGAAGGTTTGCACCTTCCAGAACACATTGTCATCCTTAATTCTAGGACACCAGACTTATTGGAATTATTGGATTTTAACCATAGGGTTATGCATTGGCATATCCAGTGGAAATTACTTTTGTCTCCCCCTCCCCCAGTATGTCTAGTTGCTCTTGGTACAGGTTGAGCACTACTTATTTGGAAGCTTGAAACTATAACTCCTTAAGATTTTAGATTATTTTTAACTTATTCATATTTTGTATTTGTAGTCTTGGGGATGGACCAAGGACTAAAGATGAAATTATGTTTCATAAAAATCTTACACGAATGACTTGAGGTTCGTTTGATCAATGTTTTATTTTTATTGATTTTTTTTTTGAGACATGGTTTTAGCAATCCAGGCTGTCTCAGAATGGGTGTGTGACCAATGGCTTACAGACTGTCTCTAACTTGAGAGCCTCTGGACTCATCCTTCAAGTCTGGGATTACAGGACAGCTATACGGTATTTTAATAATCATGCATATAAAACAAAGTTTTATCAGGTGAACTTTTCCACTTGTGGCTTCATATTGATGCTCAAAAGGTTTCGGATATTGAAGTTCAGAATCAACTGCCCTTGAAAATAGTACCGTGGACAGGACTGACCAGCACTTACCATTTACAACTCTGCCCACGTCTCCCGTGTGCCGGATGGGTAGCCGGGTACAAAGGGAATTAAAGCATGTGAGTCTTGGACTCTACCTGGAGAATATGCTATTTCTGCTACATACCGAACAGCTAACCCAAGAGGACGCTTTTAAGGGGACTTCGGAGAACTTCGGAAACATTAAATAATTGGTCTTTGGGGGAAAAGGCTGAATTTTACATAATCCAGAGATCCTTTTCTATTATCAGGAGCATATTTTATATAAATTAGGCCTTGCCATTCATATTAACTGCCCGTTTCTCTCAGGGCAGTGGGGGAACCTTGCCCAGTTCCATCAGTCACCAGTCTGGTTGGGCAGTGCCACCGAGGATCCGGAGGGGCCAGCCACCCATGCCTGTCACAGTGCTGTGACGTTACCCTGCTCAGAGGTTCTCAAAGGGTGGCACTGCTGTTACCTGGGTACTCACCACCCATGGGCAGATCTCCCAAAATGGAAAGTGGGCTTTGAGATGCTGAGCTCTGCTTCAGATGCTGCGGGGATAGCCGGGACTCTGAGAAGCCCTGGCATGTCAGGTCCCGGAGGCCTGTTTCTCCTTCTTCGTCCCCATGTGACTGAGAGGCACCTGGAGAAGCCCCTGCTCATAAGGCTGTGCTGTTCATTCGCATGAGGATTTGAAATGCTCTTTCAAAGGGGAGATGGGCTGAGGCCAGCTGTGGGGCCGCACTCACCCCCCACTTACTCCCCATCTGGTTCCACTTTAGGTGTCTTGTGTCTTAGAATATTTTTATTTATTTGTGAGGCAAGAGACTGGGGTGGGGTGGGGGAGAGAGAGAGAGAGAGAGAGAGAGAGAGAGAGAGAGAGAGAGAGAGAGAGAGAGAGAGGAGCAAACCAAGGCCTCCTGCTGCTGCAAACAGCTCCAGACTCTCCCTGGGCAATGTGGAGTTGAACCCTGGCCTTAGGCTTTCCAAGCAAGAATCTGTAACCACTTCCCCCTCTCTCTAGAGAGCCTGAGGTGCCCAGGATTTTTAAGCTGTTTTTAATCCCTTGGAGACTCACTCCTGCCTCACTGAAGAGTTTTTCTCTTTTGTTAATAAGACGATAGTGAGCAAAGCCAGGCTGCTGTATTTAGGACCCAATGTGGGATTAGCCTTCAGGATGTCTTCAGTGTTGTGTGGTGGGAATTTTGGAGGGGTGGGAGCAAATTTTTAATCTTAACTCTAGTCCTAGCAATACCCATCCTGTGGATTTCCTCAGTGTACATCCAGGAAGCCTGGGAGAGGACCAGCTAATTGTTTATCACAGAGCAAATAGCAAACACTGTCTGTCAGAGGAATGTGTAACCATGGCCTCTTCTGGAAACGTCTCTGCTGCGTTTTGTGTGAAGAGCGTTTCCTTTGCCAGGGGAAGGCTGGTCTTCATGGCGGTAGGCCAAAGAACGGAACAGAAGAGCTTGAAATGAAGATTTTCCTAATGGAATTTCTTTTTTCAGAGAGAGAGAGAGAGAGAGAGAGAGAGAGAGAGAGAGAGAGAGAGAGAGAGAGAGAGAGAGAGAGAGAGAGCAGGGCCTCCAGCCAGTGCAAATGAACCCCAGATGCATGGGCCACCTCGTGTATCTGGCTTTACATGGGTACTGGCACGAGTTTTAACTGCTGAGCCATCTCTCCAGCCCCTAATATAATTTTTTTCTCTCTACAAATTTCTCAGAAACAACCATGGAAACGATTCCTGTGATCATTTCTCCCTTAGAGACCATACCAGCATCTCTGGGTAAGACCTGCAAGGATTGCGCAACTTACATGCCCTGAAATCTCAGCACCAGGGGCTTGGGACCCATGTCTGGTGACCAGGTCACATTCCCCCCTTTGTGCACCTGAGTGGAGACCTTAGAAGCCCAGTGTGTAGAGCTGATATGGCCAATACAGGGGAACTTTTTCTTTGCCAAATATTGTTAGGAATGACACTATTTGAAAGCAAGGATATTGTGGATCGTGAAAGCCCCACCTACAAAAATCTACTGTAGTTATTCACCATAGGAAGTGACCAAAGCAGGAGCCCTCACATAGCATCTTTTTTTTTTCACATAGCATCTTTAATAGCTTTAACGTGTCATGTGACCAAAATCTGGCTGACACTCAGAATCACTCTGACTCCCTTTGAAGTCTGATAAAGCCAGATATGACCAGAGGTAGTTTCTTGTTACCCAAATGGCTGATCAGCTCGTTAGATTTTATAATTGAAAAAGGGGTTCCAGTTTATCACTCGTGTTTGTGCAAGCTCTCTTCACCAGCATTCTTGTTGGATGCTCCGTCGTGGTGGCCAGTGGTGGCCATTAGTGGGCTATGCTAATTGCTTTCTGGTGCTGCGGTGGGGAGAGAGCGGCAGGCATTGAGCTTCTACTATGTCTAATGGAAACTCACTCAAACACAGCACCAAATCTGTAGGAAGGACTTATTTCTTCCTTTCTCCACAAGGAAAGCTATCCAGGGGATCCTAGTGACAATGCAGTTTGAAAAGACACCCTCAGGGTCAGGTTTGGGCTGCAGACTCAGGTCTGCATGCCTGGGAAGTTTTTTTCTGGGCTTGTTTCTGCATCATTCTCCTGCAGCTCTGATGCTCTTTTACCAAGGCCTGGCTTCAGAGTTATTTAAAAAAATATATATGTAAAACACAGGATGCACTCTTTTATCGCCTCACCCCTGCTCCCATTTCCCTGGGGACCCTGCTCAGTGGAGTTACGGAGGCTTCAGTCAGTCCCTGCGTGGTAGTGGGGTAGGGGAGACCATGACTCAGGGTACTCCTACCATTCTGTGGCTCTTCCAGTCCCCCTTCCACAATATTCCCTGAGCCATGGAGGGCCTGTTGGCAGTCTGATTTAGTGCTGAGTTCAGAGTCCTTTTTAAAGCAAGATTTTTGATTTTTAAAAAACCTTTTTCTGGTGTTGGGTTCAAATTTCAAGATGTAATTGGAGTCCATAGAGGAGGGGAGCTTTGGTGTAGATGCCAGAAGTGCTGGTTGCAGCCCACCTGACCACCTTGGCTCTATAACTGGGTGTTTGAAAGTCAGGGCAGTGGGCACAGTGGCTGGATCCCAGAGCCTGGGCTCCCAGGAGCCGAGTGGAGCCCTGAATCACTGCAGTGCCTGGTGGCGTCACATGGCCCTCTCCACCCTCCCTCAGGCAGGGCTGGGGATAGAGCGAGATCTGTGCATGCTAGATGGGACCCAGGTCCTAGGTCCCTGTGCACCTGCGGCTGGGGTAAGCGCTTCAGGTCACAGGAAGGACCAGGATGAAGAGGAGCTCGTGTTCCAGTGTGAAGTGGGGACAGGCTCATTAAAGGCAAACCACAGAAGGTGTATTTCCAGGAGGAAGAGTACAGAGTATTGATCTTTTCTCCCTCTTCCTCTCTGGTGAATTAGAAAGAAAATAACTGCCTGGGATTGAGGCAAGAGGCGTTGGATTCAATCGTACTGCACAGTTGTAGAGGGCACTATACCTAGAATGTGCAGCCAGTTTTTTAAAAGCTTAATTCTAAATGAAAGTGCAGAGACCAGCAAAGGGCCCGGAGTTTGGAAGCAGCTAGAACCAACTGTGGAGGAGGGCAGCCTGTGAGTTCACAGTGCTCCATGGAGGCTCATTGGCCTTGATGAAGCTACTGAAGTCCATGGCTTTGGGGTTTTCACCTGCTGAAAGGACATGCTGAAGGCGCCAGGGGCATACAGATTAAAGCTGCGCTTAAACAGAATCATTTGAGGAAGCTACATTTTCATGTAAGAAAAGGACTGGAGAAATGGTCAGTTAAAAATACTTGCTTCCAAAGCCTGGCAGTCTGGGTTCGATTCCCCAGTACCCACGTAGAGCTAAATGTATCAAGTGGTGCACGCATCTGCAGTTCATTGGCAGTGGCAGGAGGCCCAGGTGTGCCCATACTCACTCTGTCTCTATTTTTTTCAAATAAAGAAAACATTTAAAAAATTAAATTAAAAAAAAAGGACTGGCTTGTAAGGTTTGTTTGGCAAGATACAGAAGGACTGTGTTGGGGGCTTGCTGAGGAGTGAGGAGCTACGGGAGTATCCAGCATGGGTGCTGGGTGCTGATGTGCCGGTTCTTGCTACACACAGGATCAAGACTGATGGTCCCATGTAAGGTGTTTCTGGGCGCAGGCACCCCCTCCAACACCATTGTGTGGTGGATGGCTAACAACACTTTCATCTCACTTGCCTACCCAGGAGGGCGTGTGACCGAGGGGCTGCTCAGGTAAGTAGGAGAGGTTGTCTGCTGTGACATCTCTGAGGCTTCACTTTCCTCCATAGACAATGTCACATTCAACATGTTATTATGACGCAGATGCAGTAAAAGTAACTATTTTCTATCCCAGTTGGACTTGTAATACTTTAAAGATTGAATTTTGCTAAAAATTATCTTGAGAAGCAAACATTCTCTAGACTCGCATTAGTTGATCTGCAGTTGACAAGATGGCTCTTTAAAGACTTATTTCTGGGGCTGGAGAGGTGGCTCAGTGGTTAAAGGCATTTGCTTGCAAAGCCTGGTGGGCCGAGGATGATTCCCCAGCATCCATGTAAAGCCAGATGCACAATGTAGCATGTGTGTCTGGAGTTTGTTTGCAGTGGCAAAAGGCCCTGGTCTGTGATCATACACATTCTCTCTGCTTTTATTTTTAAAAAAGATTTATTTCTTAATTTAAAATACTTTTATTTATTTATTTGCAAACAAACACACACGTGCACACACACACACACACACACACAGAGAGAGAGAGAGAGAGAGAGAGAGAGAGAGAGAGAGAGAGAGAGAGAGAGAGAGAGAGAATGGGCACCTCTGGGCCTTTAGTCACTACAAATGAACTCCAGATGCATGCACCACTTTGTGCACCTGGCTTGATGTGGTCACTGAGGAATCAAACTTAGGTCGTTAGGTTTTGCAGGCAAGAACCTTAACTGCTGAGCCATCTCTCCAGCCCTATTTCTTGATTTTTGCTGGTTAAAAACATCTTGGAGTTAGTTCATTTCTATCTCTCACGCTTAGATGTTTTCATGGAGAGGCTGAGACCTGACCACAGCATCTGTACTAGTGTTTCTTCTAGCTGTCCCAAAGCTGTGGCTGCCACAACCTTTAAAGAAGAGAAGGATGGAAGGAAGGAAGGAAGGAAGGAAGAGAAAGAAAACAAGCAATATTTAGCTTTTGTAAATATCCATCTCTTGAAAATGCTTTCATGCTCTGAAACTAGAGCAGAACTTATAATAGGAGTCATTTGAATATGATTTGGAAAGTATTTTTAAAATTGTAGTTTTCAAACTTTGAGTGAGCCTGAACTCTTGTTTGCTAGTTTTTGATTTTTTTGGAAAGATTAACAAAACAGTTATTTTAAGGAGGTGCAGAGATTGCTCAGCAGTTAAATTTGCTTGCTTATAAAGCCTTCTGGCCTGGGTACAGTGTCCCAGTACCCACATAAAGCCAGATAGATGCACAAAGTGGCACATGCATTTGGAGTTTGTTTGCAGCATCAATAGATCCTGGTGCATCCACACTCACTCTTTCTTTGTCTCAAATAAAAATGTAAAAAGTTATTTTTTCAAAAGTTCCTTATGAGTGCAATATAGTGGATACAAACAATGTGTTGTTAGCACAATCATTTGCTAGTAAGTCCTAAGTGAAAAACCTTGCTCACGACTAATGGCCAATATCAGTTTACTCATACTATTAATTTACTTAAAGGATCATTTTTCCTCTCCAAGTCAAACAAAAATAGTCTGAATGAATTAACTTCAGATGCCACTGAAGGCTGAAGTCCTGGAAAATCCTTATGCTTCAAAATTTGAATAATTTATTGATGAGAAAGTCAAGTTTCCCCAAAGTAGAGTTTTCTGTCCCCATCTGATAATTGCAGGTATTTTTGTTCATCAAGGGCATTTGGGAAATGAAAGTTTCAATCCAAACAAAACGAGAGTGTCTGCTGTCATTGTATTAAATGTTCTATGACAGTGATCAGTATCCTCAAAAACACACTGAGTTTCAGGAACAGGCTTATAAATTCTCCCAAATAAGCATCAAACATGATGGCAAATTCCAACTGTACAAAACTGGAGATTGGTTTAAAGCTACAGCTGTTTCTAATCTGAGAATCTTTGGTGATAACATGTTTAAGGGGATGTTTTCTCACCCAGCCAATATTCGGAAAATGATGAGAACTACGTTGAAGTGTCCCTGATTTTTGACCCAGTCACAAGGGAGGATTTGAGTACGGATTTCAAATGTGTTGCCCATAATCCACGGAGCTTTCACTCACTACACACCATGGTCAAAGAAGGTATGTTCAAGGGGAGGCAGAAGGGAAAACAACTTGCCCAAAGCTCTGGGGATGCAGGACGAAATTCTGTGTCTTCAGATGATTTCTTGGTGGGCGCTGAAAGCAAACATCTCATTAGAAAAGGTTTTCCATACGGAGGAGGCTGGATATTCGGAAATCATGTTCAGATAAAAAAATCAAGTTGCAAACTGATTTTCAGGAACCATAAAATGACTCTGTGATGGCTCACGAGGCCGTGCTGACCTCACATGGTCTGTTGAAGGGGATGCATCACTGCTTATCTTGAAGTTGAAAAGCTCCATCCTGTAAGAGATAGGGACTGGCCGATATCAGGGTTCAGGGTAGCTTTAAGGTCAAAGTCACTAGGCAGCAGGAAAGAAGTGCAATGCTCTAGCTAAATCTGTCAAATCCTAATGCTATCATTTCTGACCCAACTGATTTGGTCTCCGTGTTTGAAAGAGCAATACAGTTAATGTAGTTTCTGTTTACAGCCCCAAGACAAGGGCCTGCAAGCCAAAGTGACCCTGGACAGAAGTCTGATTGGCTGGCAGGCTCGGGGTAATCAGTAAGGCGCCAGTAGCTGGGAGGCAGCTGCAGACATGAGAAAGCAGGAGGCTTAGTCAAGCCTCAGACAGTGAAAGAGACCCAGCACAGCTCCAGCTGAGCTCTGCACCTCACAGTACTCATCTAGTTAAATCGCATGACCTTGATCTTGCCCCTGACACCTCCAGACAGACTCTCCTGGGCAGCCGAAGCCTCTTTCATATAAAAGTTTGAGAACTGGAGCTCATGTGCAGAGGGTGGTGTCTCAGATCATCTTCCTACCAGTCAGGATGGGAGGGAAGTAGGAAGAGGGTAGGTCACAGATTGGGAAGACAGATTCCACAAAAAGCAGCTTGTACTTTTTTTGGGATCAGATTAGTAAAGGAACCCGGGCTCTTCCTGGCCCCCTGCCTGATACCTATGCCAGAAACTGAAATGTTCTATCATCTGAGTCTGACCTCGTGTGTCTGTCCTGGCAGACCATGACAGCTCTCCAGGGAGCCAAGCCTTTCATCAAGATTGAGAGGAACGTGTACCCAGGCTACAAAATTATAGCCTCATGTGAACTATAAGAGTTGAAAATCCTCCGGAGACTCAGCTTAAGATCATGTAGGTTCCTGGATGGCAGGGCCTATTGTGGCAAATAATGATTGAAAAATATGAACTCCTATATACCTAGAAACCAACTCCTAGGACTGAAGTCCCGAGGCAAGAGATCAGGAGTTTGAGGCAAGCCTGGGCTACATAGCCAGACCCTATCTAAAAAAGTGGAATTCTGGCCTCATCACCAAGATGTCTGTTCTCATATTACTTTCTAAATTTTTATTTACAGCATTATCTTATATGTTAATAAGAAAGATGCCTAGGAGTAGAATATAAAACAGCTGGACCTCAGCAATCACCTTGGCATCCAAGGGTCTCCTTTCAAAGTCGGTTTTCATTTCCTCTGTTTCTGTATTTACTCCTCATGACAGCTATGCTCATGAGCGGAGGGCACACTGTTCTCTGGCCTGTCACAGATGGCTAACTGAGATGTAAGCAGACACATCTAAAATGTGCTCTTCACTGCTGGAACACAGCCCCTTGGCTCCTGCTCCCACTTGTGATGTCCTGGCGATCACATAGCTGTGATGTGGGTGCGAGGAACAAGCTGTCTTGTTAGTGTTTTCTCTGTAAACCTCTCCGCAGAGGCAGGTTCTGCAGTGAGACACTGGTCCATACGATATTCCTCTCTTCTACCCACAGTCTCTTCCACGTTCTCCTGGGGTGTTGCGCTGCCTCCCCTTTCGCTGGTCCTTTTGGTTTTGGGGGGAATATGGATGCACAAGAGGTGCAAACACAGAACTGGAAAAGCACATGGTCTGACCAAGGTAACCCATCCTGCCCAAGTCAAATAAAATAAAGGCAATGAGGTGATGTAAATTCAACCCGTTTCTTTCTTTTGGAAATGGTTGTGCCTTAAAAACTTTTTTGTATGTTTGTGTGTACAAAGTCTGTCTGTCTGCATGCAGAATGTATGCATGTGTGTGTGCAGACGCCCATGGCCCACGTGTGCACATAGGCCAGAGGAGAATGTCGGGCACCCTTCTCCTATCATGCATCAGTGTATTTCCTTGAGATGGGGGTCTCTTCCTCTCTACGGAGCTACTGTCCATCAATGGGCCTCAGAGAGTCTCGTCTCTGCCTCAACTGACTGGGGTTTCAGAGGTGCTTGGTCACACCCAACTTTTTAGGTGTGTTCTTCTTGAGAGGCCCTCATGCTGTTACAGTAAGTGCTCTTGACTGCTGAATCATCTCGCCAGCCTCCTAATGTGTGTGTGTGTGTGTGTGTGTGTGTGTGTGTGTGTGTGTGTGTGTATGTGTTCATGTGAGTATGGGCATATGTGTTTCAAGGTGCACGTGTGGAGGTCGAGGGACAGTTTCGAGTCAGTCTTCACCTTTCTATCTCATTGGAGGCAGGCTTTATCTCTCTCTGGATCTCACTCTGCTGTTTTATTATTATTTTCTGTGATCCCTGGGAGCTTCAGGAAAGTCTCCTGACTCTGTCTGCCATCTCTCTCACCACGGCGTCTGGAACTTTAGATGGGGTCTGGGATGGCTTGGACTCTGGTACTCAGGCTTCAGCGGCCGGCACTTTATCCACAGAGCCATCTCTGAAGCCAATGGCTGTAGCCTTAAGAAGGACTCTTAGCAAAGCCCCCATGCTTGTAGCAGAGGACTGAAGTGTCTTACTCCACATTTTCCTGAAAAGCCAGTGCCCAGAAGAAGCCCGCAGTCACATGAGAGCTCTAATGTGAGCTCCTTAGGAGAAGGAGGTGGGACAGAGGGCAGTGCTACAACTCCTGCCTGGTATGTGTGAGGCCCTGAGTTCTGCCAGCAAAAACAGACACTCCCCCACCCAAGCCCTATCAACAGGGCCAAGGGAGAGGACTCAGTACCTACAGGTGCTTGCTGCCAGCCCAGGTTCAATTCCCCAGCACCCGTGCAAAGCTGGATGCAAAATGGTGGATGTGTCTGTGACCCCAGGGCGCCTATGGCAATGGGAGATGAAATCAGAGGACCTGAAGCTCACAGGCCAGCCTGGGTGACGCTCCAAGAGACCCCGTCTCAAGAAGGTGGAGCACAGACACCTTGAAGGCCTCTGAGCTCACATGCGGGCCTTGGCACACGTACACACACACACACACACACACACACACACACACACACACACACACACACACACCATAAAATAAAAAGAAGAAACCCAGAAACAAAGTGTCCTTAGGCTTGAATAAGAGTTAAAATATGTCCAGTGTACTTCTGAAATGCATCCATTCTTAGAGGCTTTAGGAGAGATGTTGGAGATACAGAGATGAGAGCATACAGCTTGTCAGCACACGCCTTGAATCCCAGCGCTCGGGAGGCAGAGGTAGGAGGATCACTGTGAGTTCAAGGCCACCCTGAGACGACATAGTGAATTCCAGGTCAGCCTGGGAGAGAGTGAGACCCTACCACAAACAAACAAACAAACAAACAACAACTAAAAGACACAGCTTGTCTCCAGAAAGGGAGGATTTCACTAAGATCTTGGAGAGGATGACTTAGAGATGCTAAAGCAGAAAAATCAGCAAAAAATGGTTCTTTGAGAAGGCAATCCAAAAGTTGACAACTAACATAGAATTAGGGCCATCAGAAAAATGTGTACACTGGGGGCATATGAGGGAGCAGAAAAGTAGAGCAACTTTATAGTGACACTTCTGCACGGAAAGAGACAGGAGGGGGACCGAGGACATCTTGTTACGGGAATTGGAAAAAAGTTATCCAGAACCTTTTTTATTCTGCACCCAAACAAACACATGCCAGATGGCTGTGGGGCTAAAACAACACCCCATGGTGGGAAAGGAGCATCCTTCACTCCTAGTTAAGCACCTGTTCAAATGTGAGCTTTGTCCCCTCCCCTGCTTAGTGCCATCACAGTGCCAACCATCACCAGCCCTCCCAGGACAGATTCTCCTTCCCTTTCTATCCCTGATCCCATGGGAGCGGAGGATCTGAGGCCAGAGATGCCCTTCTTGACCAGAGCCAAGCATTTAATATGTATAGAATCAATGAAAAGAGGATGAACTTTCTCATGTTTACTGCCAATAAAAGAATTCTAAGAGTAAAGACCAACAGGGTTAATTAGATTAGAATTTCTACACAATAAAATGGTAGGTATGCAAATGAAGAGAAATTGCATCAGAATTTACAAGGAATCCATGACTAACACGTTGACTCATTTGAACTGCAAAATTTAAAATTGTGTCAGTTACGGACACTGATTTGCTTAGTTTGAGCTGCTGTAACGAGATGCCATAGATTGGGGGAGGGGTTATAAACAGTGAAAATTCATTTCTCACAGTTACAGAAGCTCCGAAGTCCAGCCACCATGGCTTCCCTTATGACAGGGGGATCTTCCACAGGCCCTGTCTCTCAACACAGTCTCGTGAGAGCTTGTCAACATTGAACTTTTACCATCCACACCGACCTAGATGTTAGAAGACATGGAAAAATGTTCACTTCAATGATAACCAGAGATGTAAACCAAATGTGTCCACATGCTTTCAAGTTAATGAGCGAGATACAGGCTGTACAAGAACAGCCATTCTCACACCCTGATGATATGGTTTGGCACAGGTAGGAAGAAGGCCCTACAGATTCAGCTTGTGGGGCCTTGGGGCCAGCTAGGACCTGCCTGAAAGAGCCAAATGTGTGCTCCCTTTCTCTCCATTCATTGGCATCTTGCTGCCAAGTTAAAGCCATCTTCTGCAGATCTTACCACCCGCCATATGCAATGGCACAGGAAAGCAGTCCCCTCCCCGGCTCACCTCTCCAAGAATGAGGCAAAGAGATGTCCAGGAATTTACTTTAAGCAACCACTTAATAAAGGAAATAATTTGATATATAAAATAACTCAGTGAAACTCATTACGCTGAAGAGGAAAAGCTGCGCATCAGTTATCAACATAATTACCGATGCTATGAGGCATGTTGATGGCAATTTTAAATTGTTTTCTAAGATATTTGTGGTTCCAGTGATATTAAGCTTTGCATCTAGACAAAGATGCAAGTTGGAAGTAAGGAACTGAAAGAGCTGTTTGGGGTTCAAGTTCAAGCAATGCCACATGCCACCTTTCTGATCTTGGGCACGTCTTTGCATCTCATGCTGCATCAGCGCTGTCATTTGAAAAAACGAGGATGACAAACGAAGCTATTTTAACCCTTTAGCTACATTTCGTACTTTTATATCTTCCCACTTTTAAACCATGAACATGACAAGTGACTTTCCTCATCAGAAGCATCACCGGGTCAGGAGCATCTGCATTGCCTGCACAGCCTGCCGCCTGGCTCCTGTCTGCCACCTGCTTCTGTCCATTACTTAACACGGGAGCATAGCCATGCCTGCTGTTTGTCGCCCTTGGCTGGTTTTGCTCTTTGAAGACAGGTAGTGAAGCAGCGAAGCTGACATGTTTATGACCTGCCCTTGACGGAGAGTTGACCAAACTCTGGCTTAGCCCAAGAAGACCAGGAGCATTTTTTCCTTTAACTTTTATTTTGTGCTTCTTGTCTTTGTTTCCTCTTCCTTTCTCCTGTTCTCTCAGCATATAAGGAGGGAGAACGAGTAGGAGGAGGAGGCAGAGGCCTTTGAGCATCTCGCCAGGACTCTATCCATGAAGGCAGTCGTCAAGGTTGGAGATGGTGGACTAGGTGAGGTCATCGTGGCATGATGCTACTATGGGGTGTTGGCCTCTTCTGCACCTGTAGTGGTCATTCCATGTGGCATTCATCTCCTCCTCTCTTTAGAGTTCCCCACCTGCAGATCCTGAGCTTCAGCAGTGACCCAGCAAAGAAGCTGGCTGCAGCCAGAGGAACAGCCAACCACTCTTCAGACTAACCTAGATGGCACAGTGCGCGCAATCCCCACCCACAGTTTCTGAAGGGGACTTCTGAGTGACTTATACTCCTGGTAAGGAATAAGCATAAGGGATTGCTACAGTTAAAATAAAAATATCACCTTCCTAAGAAACATACTGAGTTATTTATGGATGATATGTCAGATAGGAGAACAGACGAAACAAGATTGGCATGTGCTGACAATTTTTGTCATCAATGATGGCTTCCCTGGGCTTGCTTACATCATTCTATCTACTTCTGTCTGTATCTGAAGACCTCTATAATGGAGAATAACATCTAGAAATGGTCCCAATACCCACTATGCAAGAGAATGGATACACAAAGTGTAGTACACTTTGGCATAGTGGGTTGACACAATGGTGACAGAAACGAGCTACCACAATAAATGAAGCACACACAACAATATGGAGGAAAGTTATTGAGTGAAGTTCCAGAAAAGCTTATGTGTAGCATGGTGTCCTCTTATGAGAAGTGTGCGTACACACATTCATAAGCACGTTGTATTTAGAATCTAGTTTTACCACGTGTGTGAGGATAGTGAGACTGTGGAAGGCACCAAGTGGGGGACAAGGGTTGGGATGCTTTAGAAAATGTAGTTTCATCAAGTCCCTGATCTCCTGTTGGATATTGGATTATTATTGTGTAGCATATTGTCATATAGACAAATTTCAACAACATCATGACTCACCTCTTTGTGCACTTGAGTCCAAAACCACAATCACATAATCACATAATCACATAATCAAGGTGATTTCCTACCCCGGCTGAGCTCACCTATCTTGTATTGTTCTGTGTTAATCCAGAAGCTGTTTTTTTTTTTTTTCATAGCCCTCTATGAAAGATGGCGATAGGAAGGTAGATTGTATTTGGGAATTTCAAACATCCATGAACTGCCTATAGAAAAAAGTTTTATGTATTGATATGCCACCTCCACAAAAACACCTAAGAATGACACTGGGTGTCAATAATAAGCGCTAGAAATGGCTTATGCCTTAAAAGACAGATTTGGTGTTCTAAGTATTTCACATGCTTCTGGGAATATATGGGGCTTTTATAAAGAAAAGGTGGAGATTCTCAAGACAGAAGCCTTCTTGCTCACAGATGGACGCATCCCTAGCTCTCGGGGCTTTGTCACATGGTTGACATTTGTGACATGTATTCAGCATGGACTAGTGGTCTGCACTGGAGTTTGCCTTAACCTCATGCGAACAGCGTGATTGTACAATGCTCTCTCCTTGGATATCTCTTACCCACGGCACCTCTTCAGGACTACTCATAGCTGCCACCTGGCTCTAAGAACTTACTGTCACCAGGCATGGCCTCTGGGGACAACCTATCTAACTGCCACCCTGGGCTGCCATCACTCCTGGCTGTGGGTGCCTTCTGTACACTCAAGGATGTTCCCCTCCATGGGTCATATGATTAAGCTGGTTCCAAAGCAAGAGTGTTGGACCCTCACCCTCTGTCACAGAGCTCATCCAACATTGTACCTGCCTTCTCCCTGGCACATGTGAAAATTCATTTACTCATGGTGTCTTCAGAAAATCAAAGGGAAGCTCCTAACATGGGCCTACTGCCCATGGGATCTTCCCAGACAACCATTACAAGCCTTTCACTGAGGCCAGCCTATCAGGGCAGGGAGTGATGTAGCCATCTGAAAGGCCAAGGGGAGAAAGAAAGCTTAGTAGCAAGAAAGAAGAAAGTACTATGAATCTATACTGTGCAATATTTTGCCCAAATAATCTTCAAAAGAGTCTACTTGGCAAGTATAATTACCCACATGCTTAAACAATGCATCTTAGAGTGTGGCTTAGCGGTGGCTTCCTTCTACTGATCCTAGATTTTGACCACAGCTGGAGAACAGCTGGTTATATCAGGGTTACAGCTGGAAGGAGCAGAACAAATATCTGCTCTCTGGGGTCAGCCCACATTCTTCCAAGAAGAGGAAGGAGATTTGAGCTGAATATGTCCAGTTCCTCTTGCAAACTTGCCAGAAGGTACATGAGGAATCTATGAGGGAACCATCATGATTCTCCAGTGATCATCCCCAGGGGAGGAAGCATCAGAAATGGGGCCCAAGCATCCATCCTCCCAGTATTTCTCAGCTTTTGGTTTTCTTATCCTGAGACCTCTCAAGCAGCCCATGACCATGACCATGTCAGGACATTGCTGCATCCTGCAGAGAAGCTGTCTCTTGTAGTCAGTTTCACATCGTCACTAGGAAGACCTTCCAAACCAGGCACCCTTTATGGGAGGAAGGGTTAATTTCAGCTTACAGATCCAAGGGGAAGTTCCATGACTGGTGGAAGAAGCTGGATCCCATTCATAAATTCAAACAGAGAACAGCCTAACAGCCAGCCAGCAGCACAGGCAAGCACAGCCAGATAGCAACCAGCAGGGAATGGGCATCAGCAGCAAGGACCCTCCCCCACAAGGGCTTGGACTGCTCTCTGGGCAGGAAATCAGATCCACCCCCTAACACAGTTTAAGGCTGGACCCTAGGGTCCACCCACAGTGACACCTTTTCCAACTACGAGGCTGGAAATCCAAGTTACAACCTTTAATAAAACACCCGAGCCTATTGGGGGGGAGCATACATTCAAATTGCCACACAGTCTATCAGAGCAGTCTTGCTTAACGTTGACATTTGCAGCCTAAGCCTACTTTCCCAGAGAAACACAGGTGTATATTCCTGGATCTTTCTGAACCTGTTGTGGGACAATATGGCTTTCACACTCAGAAAGCTCCAAAATGGTTAAGAACAGTACGCAAATTAAATGAGTGTCAAAGTCATGACAAGTTACCTTGAATTTCCCATCCCAAAGTGTTGATTAAAAATATTTAGGTGTAATGGTGCCCGTATTAGGAGGCCAGCACCATTGGGAAGGAAGCATTATACTCAGATTCCAAGAGATCGGGTAGGGAGGTACACATGGTGTGTGGGGGAGAACATGAGGAGGCCCCAGAGTCAGTCAGAAGGCAAGGAAGCAGGGCACAGATGTGGGCAGGAGCCTCTATTGAGGTCTCTGTGAGGGGGATGGATGTGGACAGGAGGCAGGTTTCAAACTGGCTGCTTGGAATACCTCAGTGGACTCTGACATAGACAACTCACCCCTCATTATGCAGGTGGGTGAGCAGGCAGGATGCTCATTGGTGGGCTCTGGTTTAGCTGGTCTGACTGGCCCATTGGCTCAGGAAGTTGTCCACCTTGTCTAGGAACTGAGAGAACCTGGGAGAGGTGACCTGGCAGGGTGGGTGTGGTGATTTGAGTGTACAGTGTCCCCCATAGGCACGGTGTTTGGACACTTGGTCCTCAGCTGCTGGTGCTGTCTGGGGAGGTTGTGGAACCTTTAGGAGGTGGAGTCTTGCTGGAGGAAGTGTGTCACAGCCCTTAGACTGTGACAGCCTGGTTCCATATTCTCTTGTCCCTCTCTGGCTCCTGTCTGTTGGTGTGATGATATGGCATGATGCTGGCTTCACCCCCTGGCCTGGTGTGCTTTACCCACTAGGACACATTCCTTAAAGACAGTCAAATTAGACTCTTCCTTCCACAGCTGCTTCTGCTTGTGCATTTTGTCCCAGTCACGAGAAGTTAACTGATACCATCGGCTCAGTTCCTGGTGTCAAATGATCAGAAATGCACCTTTGGTGCAACTATTGTCCGAGGTGGTTCATCAGAAGCACTGCAAGAAAGAAAAATAAAAAAGAAAGAAATGAAATGGCCAAAAGGAAAGAGCTGGGTGAGAGTCTGGCTCAGTGATAGAGTACTTGCCTAGCATGAGCAAGGCTTCAGTTTCCGTACTCAACACTGAAAAAAAATCAGTGAAATAAATATGTTTCCCACACCAAATCCCCTTTCTTAGGCTTCAGAGCTGTCACCAGGAGGCTTTGCGAGTGTGAGCAGCAAGAGGTTACAGTGGTGTAGCAATGAGTTAAGGCCTTGGATTTGTAGACTGGGCAATGCCCCTGGAGAATGGAAAACCAGCCTCGGCAGCTTCGAAGGTGAGGCCTGAGGTTCCCTCTCCCAAGTTCCTACAACACCTTCAGAAGGCAGGGCAGCCTTGCCCCTTCTTCTTTGTTGTCACCTTCTGCCAGAAAGGGTGTGGCCTTGGACTCTGAATTGGCCTTTCATATGCCCCCTTTTTGGTCCCAAGTGTTAATACAGGATTAACACAACCCTGAGCCAGCCATACTGAAGTTCAAAATAAGCATTTTGTAGTCGGGTGGCATGTTTTCCAGGCAGATGTGTTAAGTGTTAACAATAACCATGCAGAACTTTGGGGTCTCTGAAGGCAGAAGGGAAGGTGGATGTAGCCCAGCTGCTGGTCCTCCAAGTGTGGACCCCAGCATCAGCAACCCCACAACCTCGTTAGACATGACAGCCCGGGTGAGCAGAGACCCCCCACCTGCCTTCCAGCAAGCCTCCCCCATGTGACAGTTGAGCACACAGGCTGGGCTCTACGGCTTTCCCTCTGCCATCAGACCAGAACCCAAAGGGGGATGGAAGCTCTCTTTAGCCAATTTCCCCCATAGGCATCTATGTCTGCCCCATGTTAAGCACACTTGGGGAATTCCACTCATGGAACTGACCTCAGCCACTGCTGTCTTCACCCTCAGGTGATGGCACCCACCCTCAGGTTAGACACCTGTCTGCAAGCTCTGCCTTTCTGGGTGCCTTTCTTTCCCCAGCACATTAAGAACTTCAGCCTGCTTTTCTGTATGACCTCGCGTTCAGCTCCTGTCTAGTGACTGATCTTTCCAGCCCTGTCTTCTAGACCTCTACACCTTTCCCAAGGGAAGGGCTCTTTTCCAGCTGCCCTCCAGCAGGACACCGCACATCTTGAGCCTCTGGGTCCCATGAAAATTACCCTGACACCATGTGCTCCTCAGCAGGCAGATTTTGGAGGCTTGTGATGTTGTGCAATATTTCTTCTGCAGAAATATTTTCCTGGGATGGAGGGCCTGCAGCGAATATGTCACGGTTAAGTCGATGACTCTTAGCTCCGGCTTCGGGCTGGAGTCACCTGGGGAGATGGAAACCACCCTGTGGACCCCCCTCCCCAGGATTCTGCTGCAGGGTCTGGGCTCAGGAAGATGGCAAAGTTCTGCTGGTGATTCTAAAATCCAGCATGGGTTGAAACCTCTGGCTTAGTTTCCCTGATGTTCTAACTCCTGTGGGCTGCCATTCTGTCCTGTACTTTCTGTGCTAGAAACTCATCCATCCACCATTCATTCACTCATTCATTCATTCATCTATCCTAGCGCACATGGGTTTTCCACATGGCTGCTATAAAATCTTTAAGGTCATCCATGTCCAAAACTCCCTGGGGAATTGAGGGCAGACAGGAGCTGAGCAGTGTCCAGCTCCGGAACCATGACTTGTCCCCTAAGAGCCAGCTTATGAGCAGGACAGCCAGCCACACATACCTAGTTCCTTTCTGAAACTCACAATGAGGCTCCACACTCTTTCTCTCTTGGGGCTGAGGGTCCAGGTGGGACCACATGGGAGGAAACCTCAGGACTGCGGAGCAAAACCCATTTCGTAGCCATTTAGAGTGACTGGGCTACAATTGTTCTGTTCTTCCTGTTCAGTTCTTCGTTACTACCAAGCCTCTTCTCTGGAAAGCAGAAATGGAGGTGGCATTTGGGCTGTGGTTGAGAAGTCTATTTCCTTGGAGACCAGACTCTTGGAAGTGAGACTAGTCTCTTCTCTCTCTCTCTCTCTCTCTCTCTCTCTGTATGGGGGAGTGGCACCCCATCTCTCCTCCACCCCCCCTAGAGGGTGGGGCACCCTTCTACAGGGACCAGTCCTGTGTCCCACTCCCATCACTGAAGTGAGACTATTTTCTTCTGTGTGTGTGTGTGTGTGTGTGTGTGTGTGTGTGTGTGTGTGTGTATGGGGGAGGGCACCCCATCTGCTCCCTGTGGTAGAGGGTGGGACACTCTTCTACAGACATCGGTCCTGTGCCCCACTCCCATCACTGTCCTGGCAGCTCATGTTGTCAGTCAGTCTCTTTACTGGTTCTGGAGCTTTTGGGGCTCAGACCCTTCTCTGATCTCTGCTTCCCTGGGGTTCTGGGGTTACGGCCACACCGAGCTGCTTAACATGGAATCCAAACTCCTGTGGTCTCAGGACCCCTTGAGTCCTCATGCCTGAGCAGAAAGTGCCGTCTCTGTGGTGTCCAAGCTCTTGCTTCCTGTGCCACCTGGCCTTTGTGCCTGTGGGTTCTCGGTTCAGAAAAGCAGTCGTGGTCACCTAGAGCTTCTCGCAGGTGCACACATACTCGCAGGATGAATGAACAGCTTATGAGCTACGAGGAAGGCCTGGCTGTTGACCATTGACTTTCCTACAGCCGGCTTTTGTTCTTTTCTCTCCTCTACAAATTCACTTTATGTTATGGTGAAACGCCGCCTCCACTACAAAGCCTTTTACCAAAGACTGGAATCCTTAAGGCTTTGAGGGAAGGGGAATCACAATTACGAATGTGCCCTGAAAATGTGGCAGGGTGGGGCCAGCAGCAAGAGAAAGGCTACCAAAGAGACGAACTTCCTGGGTCCCCCCCACCCATCTGAGGGAAGCTTCCAGGCCCACAGGTCCTGTGATCCCTGGGGTGGAAGGGACTGGTCTCCACTAGGGGCAGCCATAGAGGAGAGATGAGGGATATTTCCAGGACAGCACACACATGCAGTTCTCATGTGCCCCATTCGCTGTTTCTTCAGTCCCAGTTATTCCAGGTTCCTGCATGGAAAATGATGACACTCGGGCTTGGCTGCCCGTCCAGCTCACACTGGCAGACTGCTCCTTCTCAAACCCACACCTGATGGTGTCATTCCTCGGTTTCAGACCTTCTAAACACCTTAGTTATGATACAAAGACCTTCTATGGTCTGATTAGCTATCCCATGAATCTTGTCTACTGTCTCTTTTAGACTGTAAACTTCTGCAGGGTAAACATTTATACCTGGTCTATTGCTATTCTTCCAGCTTCCAGAGAAGTGTTTGGCATCTAGTTAATGAATGAACAGATCTATGCTGAGCTCTCAGGTATCATCTCTTGGTAAGCCGCCACTCTCTCCTCTAGCCCGAGGTTAGCCATGTGGACACTAGCATTTACCCTAGTCTCCGGTCTTTCTTGGTTGGAGCCTTGGCATATGCTCTTTCCTGGGTCTGGGGAACTCCTTCCCACCCTGTCCAATTGACTGACTCCTCCTTTCACTTTAGATTCTTTCCGGAAAGCCTTTCTGGAGCCCCTCCCCAAAGCTGGCAGAGTAGCCTCTTACTGGATTGCAGACCAGCAGGCAGCCATCACAGTTTATATCAGTTACTTTTCTGATAACCTGACCAAGTACCTGACAGAAACAACTTAACAAATGAAGGAGTTTATTTTGGCTCATGGTTTCAGAGGGTTTATCTATGGTCATTTAGTCCCATGCACTTGGGCAAACATTTTGGCAAAAACATGTAGAATAAGAGAGAAATAATGTGGAATTCAGAGAGAAAGCAGAGAGCTGCTGGGAAGATGGTTCAGTGGTTCAAGGTGCTTGTTTGCGAAGCCTGCTGGCCCTGTACCTACATAAAGCCAAGTGCACAAAGTGTATGCAATTGGAGTTCATTTGCAGCAGCAAGAGACCCTGTTGCACCCATTCTCCCCCCCAATGAATACAAAAAAATTTTTTAAGAAAGAAAGCCAGGCATGGTAGTGCATGTTTTTAATCCCAGCACTCGGGAGGCTGAGGTAGGAAGATCTCCATGAGTTCCAGGCCACTCTCAGACTACGTCGTGAATTCCACCAGATCAGCCTGAGCTAGAGTAAGATCCTACCTCAAAAAAAGTAAAAGAAAAAGGAAGAAAGGAAGGAAGGAAGAAGAAAGCAGAGATAATAATACACACCAAGGTTCCTCCACCAGCTGGGACCACACATTCAAAAAAAAAAAGAACATTTTGGGAACATTCCATGTTCAGTCCACAAGAGTTGAAATCATTTTCTTTTATGGAGCTGAGACAAGACTTGAACCTTGCTATGTAATGTTGGAAGCCAAGTTTTCCTTTTCTTTTAAAGTTTTTTTTTAAAGAGACAAATTCTTGCCTCATAGCCAGAGTGGCCTTGAATTTGCCTCTGCCTGTTGAGTGCAGGGAAGAAGGTGGTGAGATGTCATGTTCTTCGCTCTTACACTTGTTTTGAGTACACCCAAGGCACTTTGGTCCTGGTCAGTCTTTCCTAATGGACTGTGAGCTTCTTAAGGTTGGGGCTTTCGGATTGTCCCAACTTTTGCTTACTATGTCCTAAGCATTGACTCTTGGTGAGTGTGTTGGGTTCGGGGCATACAGCTACCAGGAAAGCAAAGTCCCCGTCACCCATCTCCACGTCCATGCAGGAGGCCCACCACTTGCTGTTGGAGTGTCCATATTGTAGTCCACCTCCCCAGGTAGTCCATTCTACCCCTGTGTACCCCCAGGTCTCCCCAACCAATCTGTCTTTATAAAAGCTATTTGCAAAGCAGAGTACTACGGGTTTCATGGTGTAGGAATGACTGAATGGAACATGGGGTACTTGGGATCTGTGAGGTGGGGTGTTTCAAGGACCGAGGCTGCTCCTGTGCTGGGAAGAGGAGCTGTGAGCTGCTTCTAGGAGTCGCCCCTTCCTCTGAGATCGGAGCCTCTCCCTCCTACTTCCTCCTGAACTCCTGCTGCCACTCCAGCCTCTGACCAGCATCTTCAGGTCTGTTCTTTCTATTGTAAAAAGAAACGGAAAACCTGCCCTTTGGTTTCAGCTTGAGCATCTCTCTCAGTGGAGTCGGCAGCACACAGAGTCTGCTCTGAGCAGGGAGGGGAGCTTTTCCCAGCCGTCTCTGGCACAGTTCTCCATGTTTTCTGTTCTCTGGATTCCCAGTTTCCTGTTTAAAGGGCTGAAGAGAGAATCACAGTTGGGCACAGAGTTCTTGCTGAGTTCTGACTAAATGCAGCCTCTGTTTAAACTCCTCAGATGCTAATGAAAATATTTTTAGAATAAAATCCTTTGGGAGTCCTGTTGAGTGTGGAGCACACTTTTCTTGGTAAACACTTGAATGTGCCCATCTTTCTGGTCAGCTCCTGCTCAGCATGTCTGTCCTGAGGAAGTTTAGTCAGGAGACTGGGTGGTCTTCAAAGCTGAAAGCCTGGGTGATTGCGCACACCTCGGAGAGATTAAGCATGCTGAGAAGATAGCTCGTGGAGTGGCCTGTGCTTTTTTATGTTTAAAATACATATAGACATTTCTGCCTCTCCTTCATTTAAATCTTGAAATAAAAATTTCCCACAACATTCTTGAAATGTCAATCTTCCAGGGGAGAAATTCATAAGGGGATTGCCAGGACTGCAATCAGGGACACTTTAGCCAACCTCCTCTCCAGAAAGAAAGAGAGAGAGAAAGAAAGAAAAGAAAGAAAGAAGAAAAGAAAGAAAGAAAGAAAGAAAGAAAGAAAAAAGAAATTGGTGGCAGACTGAAGGACAGATGGTGGAGTCCGGGAGGGAGCCGACAAACTCTGCTACCAAGATTGCTTACAATCCCAGTTTTCTCTCTTCTTGCCTAGAGGCAGACGGAGTGCTGCCAAGGCAGCAGGTAAAGGGAATACACAGAGGTAACAGAGAGTGTCCACTCTTGGCCACAGAGCAGGAGGTTCTCTCTGGAGTCAATGGGTTTCCTGTCCTTGGTTCCCAGTTCTAAGGATGAGTTCTGACTGAGACCTGGGACCCCTCATGAGGAAGACCCTCACTGGAATAGGGCCAGGGAAGAGGGGATATTGAGAGTACAACCTTTTTATTAAAAAATAATCAGTAAGAATTTTAAGAATGTTTATTTTAGTTTATTGACTATTTTTATTACAAAGGTTGGGCCCCATCCCCACCCCAATTCTGTTGAGGGTCTTCTTCAGTGGGGCTACTGGTATTCATCGTGGGGACCAAGAGGCCTCAGTCAGGCTCTGTAGGGACGAACGAAACAAGGTGTCTCAGGCTATTTTCACCCGTCCTGAGGCCCTTACTCTCTTTCTGCCCCTCTTCTGTGATGCTCCCTGAGCCTTGTGGACAAGATGGAGATCTGAGTTAGTGTTGTGTTCTCGGCCGACTCTGGATCTCTGTTTTGATGAAGTTTGAATGACCACAGTGTCTGTTGCCGTTTTCCTGGATCTGGTTCTCAGGCTAGCCTTGAGAGTGGTCTCATGTCCAGTCCATGAGCAGTTGGTTACCTACACCGACTTAGCGCCACTATTGCACAAGTGTGTACTTCTCGCTCAGCTGGTTGATTTTGTTCCCGGCAGGATCTCCTGCTTATTCACTCTGTTGGAAGCTGTTATTCTCCAGCAGTTCTCAGAGCACTTTCCAGCGCTATGAGGGCTAGCTGGGGGGAACTGGATTCCCTCTCAGTTCATGGTCACTTGATGTCCTGTGGTTGCAGGCTGTGGTGTCTTCAGAAGTAGGGACTTACCTCTTAGCTCTTGCAGGTAACCAAGTATATTGGTAATAGCCTATATTATTTTGGACAACTCGTGTCTCCCTGACCAATATCTCACTGGAGGGAGACATTTCTGGCCCTGGGGACTACCAGCCAGAGCCCATGGTGTTTGAGTTATGCTTTCCCCACCTTTTATGGGGCTCTTCTGTTTGGGTCCCCTCCCCGTTATGGAGGGTAATGACTTGGAGAGTGGTATCTTTAAACCTGAGGAAGGTTTCTATGGGATTGATTCATGTGTATTCCATCCCTCCATTCTCCCTTCTTCTCCACCCTAGGCCTTTCCCTACCTTTCTTTCTTGCTGATCAACTGGTCCAATAGCCCTTCCTCCACTCGCCTCACTACTTCACCTTTCTCTTATCTTCATTCTAATGCCATGTCCATATTATAGATGTTTATTATGGCTTAAGATTAACTGACGCTGGACCAGGTTAGGAGCTACAGATGAGAGAGGTCATGGGGCTCTTGTCTTTATGAGTCTGTGACCTCACTCAGCATGATTTTTCCCCCAAGTCCCTCCATTTTTTCTCTTGCAAATTTGTTTGTTTCACTTTTCCTTACCACTGAATTAACCACTTATTTGTTGATGAGAATCTGGGCAGCTTCTAGTTCCTGGCTATTGTGAACAAAACAGTAATAAAAATGTCTGAGCAGGGGCTGGAGAAATGGCTCAGCGGTTAAGGCACTTGCCTCCAGTGCCTAAGGCCCTGGCTTCAATCCCCCAGTACCCACATAAGCCAGACCCACAAGGTGGTGGCCCTGGTGTTCTCTCTCTCTCTCTCTCTGCTTAACAATGAATAAACTATTTAAAAATATTTTTTAAAAATGTCTGAGCAAGTGTCTCTGTGGTATATAGTAGAGTCTTTAGGGTCTATTCCTGATCTAATGGAAGTTCTATTCTCAGCCTCCTGAGAAGTCTGCACACTGATTTCCACAGTGGCTGTACAAGTGTGCACTCCCAGCAGCAGTGTTGCAGGAAATGCACAATCAGGAGGCATTTCCTTCCCTGCCCTCCAGGCGCCTGTGGATGAGACAGGCCAGCCCATCTCCACAGCGGGCACATCCTTCCCTGGCCACACCAGGATGTAGCGCCACCAAAGCCAGGTCACCTAAGTGGTCACTGAAACTTGTCTTTAGTTCTGGGTCTTTACTAATTGTGATGCGTTGGGCAGCAAGTACAGAAAAGCTGAGAGGCAAGCAAGTCAGTGTGTCTCTATTTTTCTTATGTTACAAGTTCAGGGCAGATGCCTCGGTCATCTTTGGTCTTTTTCTCAGAGTCACGGGTTGACCGACAGGGACCATACATGGTGTTTTCCCTGCAGGCAGGTAGAAGAGGAATGGGACTCATGAGAGTTCTTTACCTTCAAGAAACTTTCCCATAGTGCCCGGCAGACTTCTGCTCATGTCACTCACTGGAATAGTCATAGAGGACAGCTGAGTCCCTCTGACCAGCACTTCTGGAGGCTGCTTTCCATCTGTTTGCCGTGTGTTCCAGGAAATAGCAGAAAGCTTCCAGGATGGGTTTGAAGACAGCAGGTGTTGCCCTCTGCACCTTGAGATCCCAGACCTGATTTTCTTTCTCTTGGAAGAGCCTCTTTTCCCAGTGGGACCAAGTGAGGCAAGGTCTCTCTCTAGGCCAAGTTGATATGGAATTCATTCTATGCCCCCAGGCTGGCCTTGAACTCACACCAACACTCCAACCTCAGCCACCTGTATGCTGGGATTAAAGGCATGCTCCACCACACCTAGCTGGGACCATTATTTTTTTAATTTTATCTATAACAGGTTGTACTCTTATCCTCTCACCGCTGCTCCTGTTATCCTGGGGGGCCCTCCTCAGTGGGGCTGTGGTATTCACCGTAGGGTCATGAAGGCCTCGCTCAATCCCTGTGGGTTGCAGGGGGACTGTGCCTTAGGGTGTTCCTACCTACTCTGTGGCTCTTCCCACGTTTCTGCCCCCTCTTCTGCAATGTCCCCTGAGTCATGTCAGGCCTGTTGACAGTCTGATTTAGCGGTAAGTTATCTCTAACCTCTAGATTTCTGCTTTGATAGGTTTTGATTGATCACCACGTCTGTACCCAGCACACTGGATTGTCAGGCTAGCAGTAATAGTAGGATTTAGGTCGCCCCTTTTTCTACAATTTCCAGGGCCCTGGCAGATGTGGTAGAGGTGGGAAGTCTCATGGCGGGCACTTGCTACCTTGTTTTATTGGTGAATCTGGGCTCTCCTCAGTTTTCTCTGCCATCTTTAATAAAACAAATTCTCCACCAGGCATGGTGGCTCATGCCTTTAATCCCATCACTTGGGAGGCTATCTATGATCTTGAAGCCATTCTGAGACTATATACTGGATTTGAGGTCAGCCTTGGCTAGAGCAAGATCCTACCTTGAAAAAACAAACAAACAACCTCCCACTGAAAAATTATCCAAACAAGAGTGAGAGCAGCTTGGGTTAAAGAGGCTGTGCAAAGTTATTTGAGGAACTTTTTAGTGTACAAGCCCACTTTTCTTCTTCAGAGAGCAGAGGGGGCTTTTCTCTGACGTTTGAGTTTCCAAGCAAGGGGGTTCTGACTTGATTTCCAGGTCCAGATATAAGTTCCCCAGTGAATGGGCCTCATGTCCAATCAGAGAACAGTCGGTTACCTGCTGAGGCTGTGAGCCACTGTTGCACAAGTGTGTACTTCTCATCTGTAGGGTGTTATGTTTATTCATGCTGTTGGTGACAGTTGGACTCCAGTGGCTCTCATCAGGCTCTCCATCACTATGAGGGCTAGCCAGGAGGGTGTTAGCTTCTCTTTCAGTTCTAGCATAGTATTCTGATGTCCTGTGACTGCAGCCTGTGGTGTCTTCAGCAATGGGTCTTACCTTTTAGCTCTGGAAGGTAATCAAATGTTTTGGCAATGACCTTCATTGTTTTGAGGACCTCAAGAGTCTCCCTGGCCAACAGCTTATTGTGGGGGCTAACCCAATTCTTGGCCTGAGATTTGCTGGCTAGAATTCATGGTTTTAAGGTTAAGCTTTTCCACCTTCTGTCCAGACTGTGGGACCATTATTTTTGAAGGTGCTCCTTATTAGGGTGACTTTGGGGCAAGATGAGATGTTATTTCTCCATGAAGTTTAACAGCCTCAGTGAGCTGAGACATGAGATGGGAGAGGGTGGCAGATATACCAGGATTCATGTTCATTGAATACATAGTTTAGAACTTTATGGTGGAACCAAAGGAAAGAGGGGAAGAAAGAGAACAAAGAATGAGTTCCCAACATCTTCTATAAAGCACCTAGGACTTTGACATCCCTGGGTTCCACGTCACAGACTCAACCAACCATACAGATCCGAGACATTGATAGGGCTGTCTATGGTGGTCAAGTCTGTACTGATCATGTATGAGATTTTTGTTGTCATTATTCTGGAACACAGTTATGAACCAAGTGCATTGTGCTAGACATTCTGAGTAATCTAGGTGTGACGCAGAGGGATGAGGCAAGGTTGTCTGCAGATAGGTCCTGTTTTAGAAGACACATAAGCATCTGTGGGTTTTGGTTCCTTGTTCTTGCCAAAGGAGTCCCAGAGCCCAGCCTCTGCAGATACTGAGTGGTGACTGTCTATCAAAGGCCTCCTGTGTTTTTTGCTTGAAGAAATGCACAAGGATCAAGAATGAAGGGCCCTGGACGCACCTGCAGTGGTTGTCATGCTCATTGTAAAGCTGAGAATCAGAAAACTTAATCTCTTGCCCAAGTTTCCATGGCCAGTGAATGACAGATCAGGGGTTTGAAATAAGGGGGGTTATGACTACAAAATTCATATTCTTAGCATTATACTCTATGGACCTCTTCACTATACTAAAGTACACAATTATAAACATAGAATAGTTATAAGAAGCATTAATATTAATATTAGTGTAATATTCTCCTTAAAGTAACTAATTCTTACAGCCATAAAAATGAGGCTAAAATTCCGATTCTGTTATGGTACCAAAAGAAGGGCTGTCACACCGCTAGGTGAGCGGGAAGGGATGGCATTTCAGATTAACCTGTCCTGGGAGTTTCCCCAAGGGGACATCGAAAAGTGTCTGCTAGATTCAAGGATGTGATGAGGATATGTGCGATTATAATGATTATAATCAGGGTAGATTATAAAACATGAAGATGCTCGCAAATTATTTGTTGCTTCTTCGGACAAGAAGCGTGGTCCAGAGGCTGGAGATGTAGCTCAGTGGTAGAACACTTGCCCGGGATACTGAATGTCCCAGCACTGCAAAGGAAAAACAAAAGAAAGAAGTCTAAATCGTCTTCCTCTAACTCCAGAGGGCTCAGTGACTTGTTCGACTATTAGAAAGAGACAGGTGTGACTCTGGTACTTGCAAGGTTTGCCACAGGAAGCCCCATGGTGTGGGACCAGGCTTCTTTAAAAAAAAACTTTTTTTTTATTGTCCATAATGAGTTACAACATTTATTTAGTGGGCAAACAATGAGTTGTTATCCCCAATTCCCCACTGCCCTCCCTTCCCCCCTCAACTCCCTCCTCCATGGGTCGTCTGGATCAGTCCTTGTGACAGGGGACCATGGATAGACTAGTAATCAGCCAGGTTCTCCTGTCCGTACCTCTGGATAGTCTCCCCCACCACGGCTCTCACAATCTCTTCGCCCCCTCTTCCGCATGGTTCCCTGAGTCGTGGTGGATGAGTAATAAGTTTGCTTTAAGGTTGTGAGCTTAGGGGTCTTTGTGTCGAAAATCGTTGGTTTCTGTTCCACTGGCTAATCCTGTGCTGATTTAATGGCTGTGGCTGTGGGCCCCTTGTTCATCTCGTCTTTCTCTGCGGAGTTCCATTTGGATCCTCCATTGTATGACTGTGGTGGCC
>PVHP010005936.1:0-62866 GCA_004024765.1 Zapus hudsonius
AAAGTAGTTAAGTAAATACTTTTCTATTCATAAGTAGCTAATTCTAACAGAATGCTGAATTGTAAAGAGACCTGAATCAAATTATTTGGGGACTAAATGCATAATTGAAATGACACAGAAGCTCAAATAAGATTTTAGTAAATCATTATGGGTTTGTAATCTAAAACCTATCATGTGATTTTTAAATGTGATATGTTAATCATTGGTATGAGAAGAAATATTTAGGATATCAAATCCAATCCACTAAGGAGATGTTTACAACTCGTTTCTACCTCAACTATACAAAAATTAAAATATCATCTTCTAATACTTCCTTAAATATCTTTTGAAAATTATAATGGTGAATAAAATAATTTTCTAGCATTTAAATCAGTTTCAGAGAATGGGACCAGGATGGAGAATTTTCTAGCATTTTAGAATATAATGTTTAGAGGTCCTACAAACTTCAAATAAAGTTCCTACTAAAGTATTATGAAAACAAAAATCTTTTACCTTTTAACAATTAAAGATAGCTACACTGTAATTCTCAGGGCACAAGGACCATTGGTTCCAAGAAGGTAAGGTTATACACTATTTGTTATTGATTCTACTTTTATTATTGCTTTTTCATTATTGGTTCTATCTTCAAAAGTAGGGTGATAGGGTTATAATGCTGGGTTATATTGTGTTTTTAGCAAGGTTTTGTTGGGCTAGTTGGATAATCATATAGACAATAAAAATAACAATAACATAAGAGGTGAAATTAATTCACTAGCAATGGCTCCGTCTGTTCAGGAAAGGTAAGTCAATGAGATTAGCAGGAGGGTTAATTTGTTTGACTGTAACAAATGCTTCACTACCTATATTTAAATCATAATAACTCTATGAAAACATAAATATATGCAATTGAAAAACTAATTGGGAGCTGGGGAGATGACATAGTGGCATGAGGGCATGAGTTCAATTCCCAGTACCAACATAAAAAGCTTGGCAAGAGATGAGCCACCACAGTCATATCGTGGAGGATCCATATGGAACCCTGCAGAGAAGGACGGAATGAACAAGGGACCCATAGCCACAGCCATTCAACCAACTCAGGATAAGCCAAATGTGTTTGTATTTTTCAGGATGCAAAGAGAGAGAGAGCTGTGGCCCATCTAACCCTACCAACCAACAGTAGGCCGATGGCTGAGATCCTGGCAAGAGAGGAGCCACCACAGTCATATCGGGGAGGATCCATAGGGAACCCAGCAGACAATGACAGATGAACAAGGGACCTATAACCACAGCCATTCAATCAACACAGGATAGGCCAATGGGACAGAAACCAAGGATTTTCGACACATGGACCCCTAAGCTCGCAACATTAAAGCAGCCTTAATACTCACCCACCATGACTCAGGGAACTGAGCAGAAGAGGGGGCGGAAAGATTGTGAGAGCCGTGGTGGGGGAGATGATCCAGAGGCATGGCACCCATCAGTAACAACACACTTGGGCCAGGAAGACCGGGCTGAGTACTAGGATATCCAGGATCCCCTGCCACAAGGACTAATACAGACAGCCCACGGAGGAGGATATCCAACTGATCAGGGATGGGGAGGGAGGGAATTGGGGAATTCGGGATAACAACTCATTGTTTGCCCACTAAATAATGTAACTCATTATGGACAATAAATATATATATATTTTTTTAAAAAGCTTGGCATGCTGTACATGTGTGTAACCCCACCACTGAGTGTGGTGGAGACAGGATTGATGGATATCCCTGGTCAGCCAGTCTAACAAAAAACAGGTAAAGAAGACAGAAGTGTGATACAGGAGTACCTTCATGTGTGCACCTGTATCTGCACGTGCACACAACAGCTGCACACACACACCCAAAATTCCCTAACTGAATAAGCATTTGTGGATGGCTTCTTACACACCACGTTCAGTTCTAGGCTCTGTGCACTAAAGACATACCTGTGAACAGAGCAGATGGAAAGAAATCCTTGTCCCTAGGTGCTTACCGTGTTGTTGGGAGAGAAACAGCAAGCAGTAGAAGTGAGTAAAATCCAGAGAGGGTTAGTTCACAATAAGTGTTTGGTACCAAATTACACAAGGAAAACCAGGAAGGTTCGTCAGATGAGGACAGAACTGCCTAGAAAATCTAAGTTCAGTGAGGGGGAAGGGCAGGGTGACTTCAGCAGAGACTCAAGAGAAGGAAATAACATTTAAAACATGCCAGCCAATGAGGGGGGCTTTCAGTCTGTGCAGTGGGGAGCCATGGGAAGGTTTGGGGCAGAGACTTGGCTTACAGTGTAGCAGAATCATTGAGCTGTGTGTTGTGGGTAGAATGGACAACACTGGAACCCAGGCAAGAAAGCCAACTAGGAGGCTCCTTCAGCCGCTCAGGGAGAGACCATGAGTGCTGTCTCTGTGGTTCATGATTGGCAGGCAGTGCAAGAGCTCTTTATGTAGGTAACAGTTGCACACCCTGTCATCTAATCCTCACAACCTCATGAGATAATTTGCACCATTGTCATTTTATAGATGAGAAAAGCAGAGGCTCCCGTGCTAAGCTGACTTGTCCCAAGTCACTCAGCTAGCAGGCGGCAGATGGAGGCTCAAGTCTGTTTGTCACCTGTCTACTTCCTCGCTGCAATGTTCCTCTTTGTTCTCAGGTATCTTTTACAAATGTCTTGTAATAAAGGTGATCATTCCATCCAGAGATTATGTCAAAAATGACTTTCAGTGTGATTTGAAAAAAAAAACCCTTCCATCCAGCAATGTTCCCACCTTGATATGCTCTGAACCCTCTATACTAGTGAAAACAAGCAGCTTGTTAGTTCCTAAACATTTCACGAACTTTCCCAAATATTTTATAATTACAGACTTTTGTGGTTTAAATAACATTCAGCTAACATGTCTCTCAAAGCCGGAGCCTTGTCTATAGCTAGGCTGATAATAGGTATTAAATGCTTACAATTAACTGACAAGGTATTCACGGTCAACTGCACCTGCTTATGCACTCACCTGGGGTGCTTGCAAGGGACCCCAGAGATGGTTACAAGAGTCCTCCCAAGGAGTTAGCCACATTACATGTATGGGTACAAGGCAAAAATCATTCCTAACCTATCATCCAGGCCTCTTAATCATAAACGTAATGCTAAATAATGAAAATTGGAACTTAATAAAGTCCTGCTTCCATTGCTATTTAAAAAGCTTTCTTAGCTTAAGATAGCAAATTTAATATATTTTTTTAAAAAAATATTTTATTTATTCATTTTCAAGCAGAGATAGAGATAGAAAGAGAGAGAGAGAACACCAGGGCCACCACCTTGTGGGTCAGGCATATGTGGGTACCGGGGAATTGAAGCCGGGGCCTTAGGCACTGGAGGCAAGTGCCTTAACCACTGAGCCATCTCTCCAGCCCAAATTTAATATATTTTTGCCTGCAGTTATTTTTCACTTTTCTCTAAAACTCAGAAATAAAGTCGCCATTCAAGGGATAGAAAGATGGACCCATGCATTTATTATAAGATTAGAATCTCAGGACTGCGTTATGGCTTTCAGGAAGTAGCTAGAACAGATCGCATTATTCTTGTGGACAATCTAGCTTACAGGTCTTTAAATCCGTTTCAGAGAGTGGAACCAGGATGGAGAATAGAGAAGGAAATCACAATAGCTGGGACATTTAAGAAGTTCTGACATTTGGCCCACTAATATCCCTGACTTGATTCTATTTTCAGAGTTTGGTTAAAAAAAAATCCAACACTGTAGGAAAGGCTAGAGATAGTATATTGCTTATTTCTTGCATTTTTCATAGAACTTGATACAGTGGTGATTGAGTTGTGATGATTAATTCTAGTTAATAACTCTAAACATTCATTTTGCTAAAGTTTCATCTTTCTGTGTTCCCTGGCTCTAGCGCCTGGGTGGTCAAAGCTTCAGAGAGCATTCAAGCACTAATTAACAGGAGATGTTTATGTCCCAAAAACTTGGAACAACTGCCTCCATCTAAGCCACATCAAGAGACTTCAGGAGGGCTGCGGAGATGACTCAGAAGTTACATGCACTTGCATGCAAAGCCTGCCGGCCTGTCAATGTCCCAGCACCCATATGAAACTGGATGCAAACATTGATACATGCATCTACTGTGTGTTTGCAGTGACCAGAAACCTTGGATAGCATGCATGCATACACACACACACACACACACACACACACACACACACACACACACGAAAATAAATAAATGATATTCTAAAAAAAAGTGTTCCAGAAAGCAAGTTGACTACCCATCGAAGAGAAAAATTAAAACCGTATGGACTTATAATCAATGATCACTTAAGTGTCATTTCTGCACTTTCCCTGCATATTGACATGAAAAGTTTTAGGCCTACTGTCTTCAAAACAACTGAACAGCGTGAAAGAGCTTTGAGTGGTAGCTTCTCACACTGTTCTTGCACAATGCCATGAAGCAATTCTGTCCGGCTCTTGCCTGAGTCAGAAGTCAAAGCCCCAGTATGGTCCTTGGCAGGCTCTGAGGCAACCTCTCAAGAACAGGATGTGCTTCTTCCTTGAGGTGACAGCTTACACACTGAGAGGGTTTTTTTCATCCCTATTGAAAACATCTCATTTGCTGCCAAACTATACGTAAGGGAAAGAAGCAAGGTCTGCCCTCAAAGGCTCCTCAGAGACTGAAACCAGAGAATAGCCGGACATACACGCAGTTGGAAAAGTCTAAATTAAACAATGGCTTTACAAGAGCACCTTCCCATGTGACTTTGAATCAGAGTAAAGGGAAGTTCACAAAAATCAAAGCAGTAAAAGGGATCTTTATTTGGAAAGCACTCATTAGCCAGGCAAAGCCAAGCTCTAAGAATCAGATCTGTGAGGAAAATCCTCCTGGCCATGAAACGGGGCTTTCATTTCAACTTGCTCATAAAATAAATGACAATACCACTTACAGTTCTATATTACCTTTCAGTTCACAAAACACTTTCCCAAATCTTATTTTACTTGGTCCTTACAACCTTCTTCCTAGGTCCTGAGGCCTGATGAATAAGTAAACAGACAGGATGTCCTCAAGGTCACATGGCTCTTAGCAAGCAGACTCCAGACTTCCCCTGCTGCATCTTTATAGGTAGGAAGCCATAACTCAGGATTATCATACCTACTTCCGTGTTCACTGGGGAAATTCTAAAAGGATCCTGGTTACCCAAGAGCATGGAAAAAGAAACAGAGCAGGCTGGGAAGAAGGCTTCAAGCTGTTTTCCATATGTTCCCTGTGATAATAGCAAGAATCCTGGGGACATTTTGGTCTGGGGCAAATTGCTCAGTGGTAGGGTGTTTGCAGAGAACTGCAAACCCCTCTGTTCAATCCTCAACACTGACTGTGCACGTGTGCAAGTGAGAGAGCCAGAGAGAAGCAGCGCGATCTTAAGTACATTTGGAAGACAAACGAAATTTTAATTTTGAATTCCATACTAACTAATATCAAAGGTCAAAGTTACCACTTGTATTATAGGCCAAGAAAAAGGGGCTTAAATCAATTTGTAACATAATTAGGTCTTGGCTAAGGTTTGAGCTCAATTAAATTAAATACTGTGATGCAGCATATTGAAAAGATGGGAAAGTTAACTTTAATGGCTACAGTTGGAGGGGACTGGGGAGTGGGCTCTTGGAGTAAAGTGCCTGCTTCACAAGCATGAGGAGTTGAGAGCACACCAGCCTGGAGGCATGTGTCTATAATCTCAGTGCTGGGAGGTGGAGACAAAGTATCTGAGGCTCTCTGGCCAGCGAGTCTAGCTGACTTGGTGAGCTATAGGCTCAGCCAGAGACCTTGTCTGAGAGAATAGCAATTGAGGAAGGAGCTGTCTAACCCCCACAAGCATGCACACTCATGTGCACATGCACACACAAACACATATACATACATGCAGGCATTCTACACACATATAAAACACACACAAAAAAACAACAGGACAGAGTTGTTTTTGCTTGTCGTGTTTTGTTTGATTCACAAATTTGAGCGATGGTAGCAAGAAGCTGTGGAGTGAGAGACAATGATCTTTAAAAATGGTTTCTTGCTGAGAGGCCCAAGCGGTTCATCTGGCTCCCAAGAGCTTGGTTGACATGACCGTTCCTACACCCTAGCACACAAGCAGCCTAGAATACAAAGGCTCAAGAAAGAAACACATCAGGGTCATAGTTAAAAAGAGGAAACAAATTGTGACTACTAAAATCTAGAAATTCCAGGTCACTAAAATCAGTTCCAGTCTGTTAGTGTCGCCTTCTAAATAAGAAATCTGGGTAGGATGCTGTGGAACAATGTAGAATGCAGATACCATTTTCAAAGACTCCATCTTGCTTGTACCAAACAACACTCATCCCCTAACCTGAAGAGAAATAACTATCCTATGTAGAATCTATCTGTAATTCCACAAATCAGATTCCCTTACCTGGGACTACAGAATTCACACTTAGTGTTGGACATATTGAGATGAAGTTGGTGAATTAGGAACACACTGACCATAATAGAACCCAAGTCAGGCACAGGAGCAATTTCAGCAAAAGCTTCATTTAAGAAAAAGTCGGTGGACATGACTCAGGGAACTGAGCAGAAGAGGGTCCAGAAAGATTGTAAGAGCCATGGTTGGGGAGAATATCCAGAGACATTGCCCCCCTCAGCAACAACACACAAAGGGAGAAAAAACTGGCTACCTCTTGTGCAACTCCTAACCCCCTACCCCATGGACTGATCCAGTACACCCATAGAGGAGGGTCCCCAGTGGGTTGAGGACAGGGAGGAGGGAAATGGGGGTGCCACCACAAGATTTGCCCATACAATGTATCTAATTACTGATAATAATAATAATAATAATAATGACATTTAAAAAAAGAAAAAGTCATGGAGAGGTGGGAGGAAGCCATGCTAAAGGTGCAAAGACAGAGCTGAGCAGAGAAGCACAGAGGGCATGAGGAGGCCAGCCGCATAGTAGGAAGGGGGCCATCCAGGGTCTGATTTCCAACTCCAAGACCTCCTGGGACCTGCTGTCATCTTCCCCCTGCTCCAGGATACTACTGAGACATCCTAGTGTCTCCCAATAAACCTCTCACTAGACAGTCTCAGTGGTCTTCCATCCCTTTAAACAAAAAGCCTAAAACATATTCAATACACAGAGACAGGAAGCCACGCATGCCTTTAATCCCAGCACTCAGGAGGCAGAGGTAGGAGGATCACCATGAGTTCAAAGCCATCCTGAGGCTACACAGTGAATTCCAGGTCAGCCTGAGCTAAAGTGAGACCCTACCTTGAAAAAACAAAAAGAGAAAGGGGGGAGAGAGAGAAAGAAGATGCTAATTATAATAATTATTAGTGAATAAATTGAGGAATGAACTAAAAGCACCATGGGGAAGGACTAAGATAAACAGAGTGAGCAAGCAACTAGAGCAGAGTGACGTAAACCAGAGAACTCTCCCACAAGAAACTAACTGAATCAAGTTGAAGACAAAGGTGAGTCCTGTGGTGAGACAGGTGTTTATGAAAGTATCTGCAGAGACAATAAAAGTCAAATCACTACAGTATGTGCAAAAACAAGCTAATATAGCAGCCTGATCTTTCAAAAACAAGAATTATTTATCTTTTTAATATCTTTATTATGAATAAGTTTATACAATATATGAGCAAATCTTATAAATGGGTCCCTGTTTCCCTCCTCTCTGTCCCCTACCCACTGGGGTCCTTCCTCGGTGCGCATTCTGGATCTGTCCATAGGATAGGAGGATATGAACTGCTCCAGAGGTAGCCAGTTTTTCATTCTTTTTTTTTCCTTCCCCCTTGGGTATTGTTGCTGAGGGGGGCAATATCTCTGAATATTCTCCCCCACCATGGCTCTTACATTCTATCCACCCCCTCTTCTGCTCAGTTCCCTAAGTCATAGTTATTTTTTATAAATTTTCTTGATTTTAAAGTCCAAAATCAATTGTACCTTTAATATCTGGTCAGTTGCTATCAATTTTCAATGTATTAAGTCTTTACTTGTTAAAGTTCTGGTTGTGACTCTTAATATAAATTTCAATTCATGGGCAAAAGGGAAGAACTTTTCTTATGACAAACATGAAACCAGTCTTAATACTATGACCATAATCTGACATGATGTTAGTTATCACTTCAAACATTTGTTAGCATTTAAACACTTTGACATAAAAATGTATCAATTATTTGTTTTAAATTCCAGTGTGGTTTTGCCTTTAAAAGTACATGTGTATGCATGTATATGGAGTGTATATGATGGTGTTAGAGCCCTGGCTGCGGGTGACACTAACGTTGCATGTTACCAGCATGAAGGGTGTTGCCAGATCAATAAATATCACTGACAAAGTAAGAATAGGTGACTAATTGGAAGAACAAGATTGCATGGTTGGGAGTGGATCATAAAAGTCATAGTAGGGGCTCAGAGGTTAAGGTACTTGCCTGCAAAGCCTAGACTCAGGTTTGATTCTACAGTACCCACATAAAGCCAGATGCACAAAGTGACACATGCATCTGGAGTTCATTTGCAATGGCTGAAGCCCCTGGCACACTCATTCTCTCTGTCTCTTTTCTATTTCTCTCTGCTTGCATATATATATATATATATATATATATATATATATATATATATATATATCCATAGAAAATCCCCAAATACAAGTGTTAGCATTTAACATTTGCATGGGAGACTCAAACTTAACTAAGATAATTCTTGAAGTCATTCATTTGTTTCACAAGTATTTATTGATCTCCTATGACATGTCAGGCTTGGGTGTATGTTGGTGGGTTTTATTTTGTATTTGTGGCATTATCATCTAGGTATGAGCAGACTCTATCACACACAAGTGCATCATAGTGTCATCCCTGTTTGTGCTTCTGTACCTTTGAATACACTGCCCTTTCCACTGAAGATGGTCCCACAAACAAAACCCACATGCACAAGGACTCATGAGCACACCCAAAGCGCACTTTTTTGTCTAGCTGTTTCTCATTCTCCAAACCTTAGTATAAATGTTGCCGACACTAGGAGGTTCATTTCCAACTATTTTTCTCTGATTTAAACATAACATGCCTGTGTTTCTCTATAGTCTATCCATGCCTCCACCAAAGCATCATCAGAATGTATATCTACATTACTGCTGCTCATTGCAGAATTCTCTATACAGGCAGGAACTTCCATCAAGCATAGTACTAGACCCACAACAGCTGCCCTGTGCTCCTTAAATGAAGAAATGAATGAACTGCTGAGAAGCAGTGCGGTAGATAAGCTTTTCAGCAGGAAATAATCTTAGATATTGAAAATAGTGAGTTTTGTTAAAAAAAAAAGGTTTTCATTTCTGAACAGGAAAAACTATTCATCCCACATTGTCTTGGGAGCTTTGGAGCTGATTCCATTTAATACCCAAGTCTCTTGGGAATATTACAAGCCTACCCTTCATCATCTCAGCACTGTGATTCAACAAAAGTCTGGGAGAGCAGTCGGGACTTCTCAACACACATGGCAAGCACACACATGCTGCATACACACTCGGACCGCACAAGTCTCCTCAAGTAAATTCACAGGATGTGTCAGCTCAAGGCTTTGAGCATGACACACCCAAAGTATGACACAGTTGAACAATGGTCTACTGAAGAATTAAAAAAGAATTTCAATTTCAGAGAAAAAAAATCCATTTGACTACTTTTGCCAGTGTTCGATTTTAACAGATGAAGCTAACACTTATCACAACTCTGGGGCCTGGCTTATAGCCCATTCTGTTGGGCAACAGCTGAACAGCCTGGCCTCCTGATTGAAATGCACGCAGAGGTATAGTTGGTGTGTCTATGACATGGAGTGAGGAGCTTTAATTCATGCTCATGTTGCCTTTACACAAACTGAACTTAGCATTCTGTCACTGTCATTTAGAAAGACGTCTTAGCGGAGCAACCAGGAGAAGAAAGCCCTTCACAATAGGTTCGCTTGAAGAAAGCCCTTCACAATCCAGGAGATCACCTGTGAAGAGCATGAAGGAGTCAGAGGAGATGGGGGAAGTGTCTACATAGGATTGAAAACAAGCAGGGAAAGTCCACAGGTGATGTAGCCTCCAGGAAGCTTGGGAGATGGGAAACGCAGCGGGTTCTCTAAACCCAAGGATCAGAACATGGCTAGGGCATACCTTGCATCACAAACCATCCACCACTGAGTCCAGCAGCACCACACCAACGTGATCTTGGCAGTGGACAAGTCCATGGATCACATACTTGGAAATAAGGGCAATGACCAGGGTTCAATTCCCAGTACTTACGTGAAGCCAGATGCATAAAGTGGTACATGTATCTGGAGTTCATTTGCAGCAATTGGAAGCTCAGGCACACCCATGCTCTCTGACTCTCTTCTGTCTCTCTCAAATAGATAAATTAAACATTTTAAAATACCAACAACAATAAACTTGACTTCTGTCCTTGCTTGGTTGCAGACAGACACAAACAGTTCAATGCCAGTCTGCAAACCATACTTCGCAGTACACTGGTCTGAAACTGGAGATCATCTGCTGGTAGCTTAGGTTTACCGTAAGGGCAAAGAGAGATGGTTGGAGGTAACTGGTGATGATTTGCTCACATAGATGCTGAAGGTAAAAGAAAGATCAACATTGAAAGTAGACTGAGCTGACAGCAATGGCCTATTTTTGAGAGCATTTAGCTAGGATCTGAGTGTGATAGCTGAAAGTATTACATTGGAAGTGGCCAGACATACATCCCTATTCTCTCTCTCTCTCTCTCTCTCTCTCTCTCTCTCTCTCTCTCTCTCTCTCTCTCTCTCTCTCTCTCTCTCTCTCTCTCTCTCTCTCTCTCTCTCCTAAATTCAAATACCATTGAAAATAATTTCCAATTTATAAGACTTAAGGGAATATTTACATAAATAATATGTATAAAATGCTTTCTCTCATTTAGGCCATCCTAACTTCTCACTAAAGTATCCATGATACAGAATATGACAAAAGATTAAAGTTACCATATCTCCAAGAACAAAAATTGGAAGATTATCACAAGACTCTCTTGGATGTTTCTTTTAAGACTAGCAGAGGAACTGAAAAATTCTGAAGCCTGCCCATGCTTTATCTGTTCAAACAGACGCTCTCAGCCACCTAAAAGTTTGTAGCACAACATAGAAGACCCTGGTGGATTTATAGGCTCTTCCCCCCAAGCTTGTATCTCTGAATCTGCGATCTACAGACTATGGTCTTGCTACTATTTGACATTTTGACACAGCTAAAATCCATCAGCTCTTCTTCCCATATCATCCTACAACCCTTTAGAGACCAATTCCAAGAAAATAAAAGATAGCTGAACACTCTAGAGATGAATGGGTACAGAAAACATTCCAGCCACTTGTCCTTGGCATAGATTTCCAAGTACTCTGACCTATTCTAGAATTGTTCTCAAAATAAAGTTCACAGAAAAATAACATCATGAAAATGGTTTTCAAAGGGATCTTGTGAACAAAGAATTTAGGGGAAAGGATATATAGCCCTTTCCTGGATGTTCACTGTACCTAAAACAACTTCAAAATATCCTCTGGAAGTAATCATGGTAAAACTTTTATCCATTGTTGCCTAAACTCTTTTGCCAAAAAAACTAAACTAGTTTCATAACAGCTATAAACTAAAACGCACCAAGCAAAACTTGTTCAGTGAATCAGAGAAGCAGAAGGTAAGATCAGACCATTTCTCTTCTCTGTTTGAAGCTGCCTAGGGGAATATCTGCTTGATCCTGAGAGGTGTGCAAGAAGATCTGCCCATTTGTTACCTAGTACAATCAAATGTCTTCCAATTTTGATGTGAGGAGAAAATTTATCTAGCACCAGAAGTGCCTGTGAGGAAAGCCAAGGGCAATCCTCAAACCCCGTCTGATATCAAAGATTAATTTTAAATGGAACTTCTGCCTATTCTCAAATGAATGAACAGAAAGCATTTTAAAGTCTTATTATAAAGTTGTGCAGAAATATGAGAGGTGATCGTTCTGGAAGTATGCTGTATGCTATTCAGTGTCTTAAAATACACAATTCCAATCAGATGAAAACATAAAATTTATAACAGACAAAATAGATTTAGTGGACTTGAATTTGAAGTAGCAAAAAAAAAGAACTAACTCAGGCTGGAGAGATTGCTCAGTGGTTAAGGCACTTGCCTCCAGTGCCTAAGGCCCTGGGTTCAATTCCCCAGGACCCACATAAGCCAAACCCACAAGGTGGTGGCCCTGGTGTTCTCTCTCTCTCTCTCTCTCTCTCTCTCTCTCTCTCTCTCTCTCTCTCTCTCTCTCTCTCTCTCCTCTCTCTGCTTGAAAATGAATAAACAAAATATTTTTTTAAAAAAAGAACTAACTCAAAGAACAATCTCCAAATCTTCAGAGTTAACCTATTATATGGTTGCATTCCTTTAAGAAATAGATACATGCTACACTACATAAACAACTCCAGGATATACAAAAGTCATAATTCATCCTCTTAAGTTACAAAGCTGGTATAAGTCTGACACTAAAACACACACACACACACACACACACACACACACACACACACACACCTACTGCTGACACATCCATCTCAGAATCAGCATGAATGTAAAAGTTATAAAAATATTTACATATGTGCTAAAATTCTAATCCATCACGGGAAATTAGGATTTATTTCCAGAATAGAAAGATTCTGTAGCCTAATTGCCAGTAACTGGCAAAGAGCATGAAATTTAAAACCCACATGTTCTTGTGAGCAGCGGGATGGTATGGCCTCTTCCTACCCTGTTTCAAAGCAGGACCTTGAGGATGCTCTCCTTGCCCAGTTTTCTTCAGAGGATGGGAGAGCTAAAATATTGATTGTCAGGTTAACTACAGCTAGAATCACTTATGAGGCAAAGCTCTGGTTATGTCTTTGAGGTAGTTTCTAGATTGGGTTCATTGAGACCCTTTCTAAGTGTGGTGGTACCATTCCATGGACCGGGTCCTTAACTGAATCCAAAGGAGAAAGCTGACTGAACACCAGCATTCATATCTTTCTGTTTCTCACTCAGTGTGAAGCTGCTTTTGTCAGGTCACAGCAACAAGAAAAGCAATTAGTATAGAGGAGAAGAGAAAAGCTGCATAAACAAAATGCTTCCACTTGTTTAGAAGACTCTAAATTGACTGAAGGGAAGATGGGGACTGGGGAGAGAAAGAGAAAGCTTGATTCACTAGAAAGACAGCAGGTGAATATCCACATGTCACAGATGGGTAGGGGCCAGTATGCCCTTTGGTGGTTCCCTGAAGAGACTGCCAAACTTAGGGGTCACATGGAACACACCTGGAGGCTGGGTGCTCATCAGATCTCTCCAACCATACCCGGGACTCCTGTGCATGAAACAGAAATGAAGGATTCTAAGATGAGAAGAAATAATGCCACCAGGGCCCTCAGAAGAATCGAGGGTAGACTGAAGACCACAGGGAATGCCTTTGAATGCAGGGTGGCTACTTAAAGATTTGTGCAACCTTCACAAAGCAGGCCGTAGGCAAGGAAACCAAGGTCCCATTTTATTAATAGATTTGTTCACTGATACATAAAGATGTCTTAGGTAATGATGGGCAGAATTTACAACAGTAGCCTTATAAAATGTTGCCTAATGATATCATAGATCTCTTATTATGCATAAGTACACTCTATGATCTCACAATAACAAAAACACCTAAAGACATATTTTTCAAAAATGTATCCCCCCTTAAGCAAGGTGTCTGTCAAAGTTATTGTCTATAGCCCCAGCACTCAGAAGTGAGGCAAAAGAATCATGGGTTCAAGGCTACCCTAAGCTATACTACATAGCAAAACACTGTTTCAAACAAACAGAAAACAGCAACAAAAAGAAATTATCTTCCTTATTAAGCAACACGTAATTGTATTTATTCTGTGCAACACTGGCCGAGATACTGGCAGTCCAACAGAAATAAATAGAATATACTAGCTCTAAGTAGCAAACATTCTAGATGAAGTAATAAACAACATAATAAGAAATTAAAATGTATGTGTGTCAGAAGGTATAAAATGCTGTGGAACAGAAAGTGTGATGGTGATAGCGAAGATGATAAGAAGGATTAAGAATAGCATTATATGCAGGTACATAATGTGCGCATGCACATGCATGTGTGTTCACCTGTGTGCACATGTGTGCAGAAGCCAGGGGACAACGTTTGGTGTCATTCCTCCGGAACACCATCTACCTTTTTGAAACAGTTACTTTCATTGGCCTGGAGATTTCCAATTTGGCTAAACTGACTGGCCAGTGAGTCCTAAGGATTCTCCTGCCTCTACCTTCCCAGGGCTGGGACCATAAGTGAACACCAACACTCCTGACAGATTTAAGTAGGAGCTGGTCATCAAATTCACATTCTCTTGTTTGCAAGGCAAGCAACATTACCAACTGAACTATTTCCCTAACTCCATATTCTGAATGTTTTGAAGGTAAAGTCAACACTGTCCCCTGACAGATTCCCTAGGAGCTGTAAGAAAAAGAGTAGTCCAGAAGACTCTAGGCTTGCACACTGGAGCAACGGGAAGGATAGGACCACTGGAAAGACTTAGGGCAAAGCAGTTTGGGAAGACAAGATGGGAGATGAAACCTCCTTCATCAACATATTGAAAATAAACATCCAGGAGGAGGTGTTAGGAAGGAATCAGATAGGAAAGCTCAGATTGTGTGGTGTGCCTTTTTAAAAGGAGAGGAGAGAAGGAAGGGTGGAGGAGGAAATGTAAGAGAAGGGGGAAGAGGTAAGAATAAGTATATTTAAAATATATATATGTGTATTTGTCAAGTAAAATTCAGTTCAGCTGTATTATTATCAAAAACCTGGAGCAGCGGGGCATGGTGGTGCATGTCTTTAACTCCAGCACTTGGACGACTGGTAGGAGGATTGCTGCAAGTTTGAGCCAACCTGTAGGCTACGGAGTTCCAGGTCAGCCTGAAGTAGAGTGGCACCCTACCTTGAGAAAACAAAACAAAACATGTATATAGTGTGATGTGTCTTTTTTGAGATAAGGTCTCACTGGGTAGCTAGTCTCAAACTCACAATCTTCCTTCCTCTGCCTGCTGAGTCAGGCACATGTCTCCATCGTCCTAGGTAGCATGATACTCTAAGGTCTAAAAAGAATTTTATTGAGCCTGGGGATGCTAGGAGCGGTCATGGTTATTTTGCAGAGAAAGTAGCAATTAAGCTGAGTTTAGGGGCTGGGAAGATGGCTTAGTGGTTAAAGGCACTTGCTCAAAAAGTCTACTTGGCCCAGGTTCATTTTCCAAGCAATCCATGTAAGCCAGACCCAAAAAGTGGTGCATTTGTCTGGTGTTCATTTACAGTGGCAAGAGACCCTGGTGAACACATGAAAGCACACACACACACACACACACACACACACACACACACACACATGCAAATAAAGTTTAAAGTTGCGTGTACATGTATGAATAGAAGCTCACATAAGAAAGATAAAACTATGAACAGCTGGAATGTAAGTGCAAGACTTCATAGTATAATAGAAATAAATCAAAGCCAATAGAGTCTCTGGTAGATGGGAAGAAAGAGAGAAGAGTAAGCTGGGTCCATTTAGGAAGGCTCTTGCGTGTGTGTGTGTGTGTGTGTGTGTGTCTGAAATATATATATATATATACATTTAATATCTATTGGTTCTGTTTTGAGGAAGAAACCAGACAATACACTCTCATAGTTGACTTTATGTCCTGTCATGAATATATATCATTTAGCTTTCAAGTACCCTTCCCTTTCTGGACACAGTCCTAGCCCATTCCCATTTCCATTTTCTTTTGAGAAATCTTCCTCCCTTCTGTATCCATGGGACACAATAACCCATCCCCAGGTCAGAGAGGCTGCATGTGACTTAGGCTGGACCCTCCTGAAAGTTTACAGATAGGGACTTCAGAAAAAAGGATCATCTTTCCCTGGTATCAAAGCATAGGACTGAGTCCGAAAGCCTAGTGGAAGAGGTGCCCGTGTGAAGGAGGCCTGGAGGAAAGCATGTTGAGAAGAACAAAAACTAGACTAGAAAGAGGCTTGTAGGCATCTGAGTCTTTGTACCCAAACAAAGTTGTATCCTCTGCCCTTCCTTTTGCCTACATAGGCTCAGGTTATATTTCTGTCACTTGCATGAAAAGTCATAATTAACAGAGACCCTTTCACAATACCTTCATTAACCTGGTCCATTTTTCATTTAATGAGCAAATTAGTTTAAAAAAAAAATGCTTAGTTTGAGGAGCATCTGAATCATTGCCCAAATGAAACCATCATGAGTGAGAGGTAGACAGGGAAGGTGTGTGTACACATAATTCTATGTTAGAAGGCAACAGGACATCCAGCATCCAGAACCCTAGGCACCCAGACAGATGTCCACATGCTAAGCTCTTGGCTTTTCTAGCTCCTGAATGCAGATGAGTTCATCAAGATGATCTCACGTTGACGTTCAGATGAAAGGAAGTGATGTGGATGAGTCAAGCAAAGGCAGGGGCCAGACTCCCTCCTCTCAACTCAAGTTTCCAGGCACAGAATGGCTAAGAGGGAAAAGCCAGCTCATGCCCGTAACCAATGTATTAGCTCTCTGTGGAAGATCAGCCTGGAGGCCCTGAGGCGACCGCACACATAGTTCTACACTTCCCAATGGCTCTCATGCCTTCATGCTGCAATAACAGCCACTCCTAGCTCTGGTTTGGAGCCAACACACAATCCTGCCCTTCTTCTCTAATACCAGCCTTGTGCAATGAGCTCATGTCCTCCCTCTCTCTTCCGCTCTCTCTGACTCATAGTGCTTAAAGCTTAAGAAGTAAAAACCTGTTGGATCAACCAGACTAGAATTACCAACTTCCAATGGGCCCGTCTTCTGTGAAAGGGAATCTCACTTTCATTGTTAGCACCAAGGCTCTGAGTTACCTAACTTGGTCATGAAAAGCCCTAGACTTAACTCATTCTTCCATCACCAAAAACAATAGTTGTTATATGTCTTTAAAAGGAAAAGAAAATATGCCCTTAGTAAAACAAATTTACTCTGGCATTTCAACATCTCCAATGAGACATCATCAGTATGAATTTAAAACTGAACAATGAGGGAATTACTTCTTTGCAGGTAGTGTTTTTGAATATAGATTTTTTTACTCTCTTGGTGTTATGTAAAAAGTTTTAAGGAGGACTGGATTGTAGCTCAGTTGGAGAGTGCTTGCCTAGCACCCATGAAGTCCTGGGATCCATCTATCCCTAGTATCATATGAACTGGGAATGGTGCCACACACTAGGAACCTCAGGAGGTAGAGGTGGGAGGATCATAAATTCAACATCATCCATATCCAGTTAAAAAGCCAACTTGAGATACATGAGACCCTGTCTCAAAATAAAAGAATATGGTTTTAAAGGAGCCAAGTGCACAAATATAAGAGCCATCAGTAGAGGATATTGAGCTGACATATACCTTCATGGTAGAGTGCTTGCCCAACACTGATGCAGTCCTGGGATCGTTGCTCAGCACAAAAAAAAAAAAAAAAACAAGGCAGAACTTTTTCTCTTTTTCATATTCATGTTTGTACATGAAGCATCAAGAAGTAAGTATATAAGCCCCCATTGTTCTCTGGACAATTTGAGTAGGTAACCTCATCAAAATCTCTCTCAAAATTATATACATAGCCATATCACCTTAATCAAAGCAGCTCTCACCCTTGGTTGGAAAGTCTGCCTCATTTTACAGATGGCAGAGAATACTTGGGAGGTCCAAGATCCACCAACTCAAAAATAAAAGAGAGCTGACTGCTCACCATGAGACATGCCACTTTGATCACATTCACCGGGGTCCAGGAAAAACCACAGAGGAAGCAGCAGCTCTAGTACAGCTCCCAGTGCTGGCCTGACAACCGCCTCCAGGCAAAGAGCAACAAACATGGAGGTGAACTGAAACACACTGTATCTATCGGAAATACAGAGGCTACAGATAAGTCAACACTAAAAACAAATTGCTAAAACACCCAAGGCTCAGAGATGGCTGCGGAATAGGGGGCAGGAAGATTGTAAGAGCCACAGGGTGGGTGGAGATATCCTGAAGTACAACAGCCCCCCACCCCCAAAAACTAACATAGGACCTAATGACCCCACAATGAATAGCAAGTACCTTACTGAGGAGGGCCTTCAGGGAAATGGGGACCAGGAATGAGGGTATACAAGACTATAGCCTATGGGAAATATATATATATATATATATATATATATATATATATGTAAATAAGTGAAAATGAAAAAGAGAAATGAGGATATGTGCACATATAAGTATATATTTTATTGTTTTGCTTTAAGACAGGGTCTCACTACATAGCCCAGGCTGGCCTGCTACTTGCTATATAGCCTGGCCTCAAATTTGCAGCAATCCTCCTGTCTCAGCAATCCAAATATTAAGATTATAGGCGTGCTCCACCACAGAGCCTGTATGTTTTTAAAATTTATCAATAACTACTTATGTTTTGCCAAAGGAAATCAGTAAAGTGGTCTGCCAATGAAAAGTAAAAGTCTTCAATAGAATTATCAAACATTCAAGTGTAAAACGGTTACCAATGTCTAAACAAGAAAACAGTGCACATATCATATCATTCTATTTTTTCTTAAAGACTTAGCTTTTTAATCCTTTGCAAAAAAATTTCATCTCAGTTATCAAGACAGACAAACACATTTTATTGGCGGTCATTCTCATGCCCCTATGTGCAATGCCCTTAAAGTCAAGTTAACATTTTATTATCTAATTTCTCAGACTCAAGGTTATTGATCAATTCTTAGCTAAGACTCAGGCCATTTATTTCTGGCCCAGTGATGTACTTTAGAGGCCTTGAAAGTTGTCAGAGACTTTTCAGTTTTGCTTGTTGTTTATGCTTTTTCAAGAGCATACCAAAATGTGGAGGGTTCTTAGATTTGTGCGAGGGAGCATATAAAAAGAACCGGGGTGAGGGAAGGGGTAGATAAGATCATGAGCTCAAGGTCAGCCTGGGCTATATAGCAAGTTCAAGGTCAATATGGGCTACATGGAGAGATCTTGTCTCAAAAGGAAAAAAAGAGAGGGGGGAGGAAAGGAAAATGGAAGGGAAGGAAAGGAGATAAAAGAAAGAAAAGAAAAAGAATTTATTTGGGGGAAAAAATGTTAGTCCCAAACTTGACCCTATACTAATCAGCAGACAGTCAGCAAACCAAGGTCTCATCAAATAAATTAAGCATAGCAACATTTTCCAGAATTATTGCCCTAACAAGCGAGCAAACTTTGTGTATGGTTTTAATGGCTTGAGTGGTTTGTTCTGAATAGTAGTTATCCACAAAGACATTAGCTTTCAATTACATCCAATAAACACTCCTCTGAGTTTCTCTCTCCCATTGCTCAACCTCTCAGACATTAGTTCTCTAAAAGTGATCCTAGTATTTGAACAAAAGAAGAAAAGGGAGAAGAAGAAAACTGGACACTTTTAATCCCAGCACATGGAAAACTGAGGTAGGAGGATCATAGTGAGTTGGAGGCCAGCATAGAGGTAGAGAGTAAGTTCTGGGTCAGCCAGGGCTAGCGTGAGACTTGACCTTGGGGAAAAAAAAGAAAGAAAGAAAAAGAAAACGCAATTATATGGATGACACAGCCAAACGATGAAAGAGGTGGAATTTTCAACTTGAGTCTTTCTGAGTTCAGAACCCCTGTTATTTCTTTTGCTACTGTGCCTTTCAGAGATCATGTGGATTGAGTACATGTAAAAAGTCCTTGTTAATTTTCTTTCTTCTTTTTAATTTACTTTCTTCTTGTGTAGCCCAGGTTAGCCTTGATTTTGAAATCATCTTTGTTCTGCCTCCTAAGTGCTTGGGTTTTCACTGTCTACCACCATGTCCAGCTCTGATATGTTTCGGCCTTTCTGGTTCTTTTTTAAAATTTTATTTATTTATTTATTTATTTATTTATTTATTTATTTATTTATTTATTTATTTATTATTTATGTGCAAGCAGAGAGAGGGAGAATGGACATGCCAGGGCCTCCTGCCAGTGCAAACGAACTCCAGATGCATGTGCCATTTTGTGTATCTGGTTTTATGTGGGTACCGGGGATCAACCCCAGATCATTAGGCTTTGCAGGCAAGCACCTTAACCACTTGAGCCATCTGTCCAGTGCTCATTCCCTCCCCTTTCCTTTAAGATCAGTGAGACTCTCTATAGCTGCCTTGGAGTAGTTTAGTTAAGGACACAATGCAAGTCTTTGTAAGACTCCCAGGAAACTCATTTCTAACTTGTCTTGGTCATTCGGTTTTCAATTCTCTGTATCAGCCTAAAGTAGCAAAAGTCTGACAACTCTACTCGCCTCTGGCTTTCATTTTTGTATTTGGAGAGTGAGCTCTTCTCATGTTGCAGTCATTCACATGAACTCACATGTTTTCAATGAAGCCAGGCTGTGAAGGAAGTCAAGAGGAAGTGGAAAAGTGCCCATGATTGCTCCCAACTCATCTCTGCTCACTCCGTTCCACACACAGCTGGCTGCACATAAAGCACCATCCCAAATTTAGTATGAAATTCATTTGAAAGACTCTTTCATGTCTTATCACCGTCTAGCTGGGTAACCATATGGGCTTTTAATTTCCTGTTCTAAAATTTTACACTGTCCAAAAATCAAATCAAAATGTTTCTTCCAAATCCCCTACCTCTCTTTATTCGATGAAGCTAACAGCTTGCATCCACTCACCAAGTGGTGAAAACAAAAAGGGAAATGAATCTAACCACTATTTATATTTGGCACCTCAAGGAGAGCTGTGTTTTCTAAGTCGACAGAGGGCTGCAGTCCTGGTGAGCACTCCCAGCTGCCTTCAGATTTCCCGATGAAAGCTTTCTTCATGTGGTTGTCTGCCTTCTGAGGACAAAGAGAATCCATAAACCTAAGAAAGTGTTCAAGTATCTACATGTACATGTGATAAGAATTAACACGGGAATACTACACAACACTAACAGAGAGCAAAGCAGTGACCTACATAATAACCTAAGAGACATAGACACTCTGTTGAACAAAAGGATGCCCACATCCAGACAACGCAAAACTGATCATCATGTCATCATGGTGAAGGGGCTTGATAGAGTTCTGACTGGGAAGTGTGCGTGCGTGCGTGTGTGTGTGTGTGTGTGTGTGTGTGTGTGCGTATGTGTGTTTGTGTACAACATATAACATCATTGAGCTGAGTACTTAAGATCAGGGCTAATTAATGTTCTTATTTGATATATATTTATACTCCAGTAAAAACAATTTTAGCAACCTTCAAACCACCTATATGTCTAAAAGAAGAGGGAAATGATTCATGCCTTGGACATGAGCGCCAGCTCCATTTTCTTCCCATAGAACTTTTTCAAATGATACTTGGAGACTCACAGCTTCTGATCTGCAGTTATGAAATCCAAAATGTTCTGAAAACAAAAAGAGGTCCAAACGACATGGTATTATTAACCATCTTTAGTCTACAGTCTACCTCTGTTCATCTGGATTATAGTTCTGTTATCCCCATGATGGTGTCACCAAGCAAATAGTACATGTACTTTATCACCACCTTTGTCCAAAATGGTCTTCCTTCCAAAATGCAGCTGGTCCTATTAGTTCCAGATTAAAGGCATTGTCACACTTCATTTACTTGAAGGTGCATTTGAAAAGATCCAACTAGCACACTACACCTGTGATTTCACAGATATGATCGCTTACGATGAAGCTAAATTTAAGTCAACTGTGGGCTAAATTATTTTTTAAAAATTAAGAAAATAATAAGGTGATTCACAGCCCAAACTGGGAAGCTGGCATGAAAATGACTAAAGCTTCAGACACAACTGAGCTTGTTCATGATGACTTCAGCATGCCCAAACAGGAGGCCCCCCACCTGCAGGTCCCCCCAGCACCAGGCATGACCTGAGGTGAGCTGCCCTCAACAACACATCACCAGGCTGAATCTCTGGCCTGTCTTATCCTTTGAGTTTCTTACACTCCATTCTGGCAAAGGAAACGTGAATCTTTTGTTCAATGAGACGTAAGACCTCTGAGGAACAGCCTTTTTGTGCCTTTTAGTTGATGATAAAATGAGAAGTAGATTCGCATCTTTTTATCTTTGAACATTAGAACAGGTCTCTACTTGAAGCTCTCTAAGACTCAAGTAGATCGCTCAACCCTCCTGTTCATTCTCTCCATTCAAAGCAAAAGCCTCTACAAACTCTGTGAACTCTCACTCCAGGGAAGGATGGTTTTGGGAGTGTGCTGCCTCCCCCATCACACTGAAGTACTACCTTTATGTCATCCCTTGATTTCTTCCTATTTTCTCTGAGAAAAAGGATTGTCTATATTCTACCCACATTGATCCCAGAAACACTGTAAGTTTCACACCTCTGGATCAGTTTCTGGCTGATCATAAATCATTGGTCTGTAGACGGAGGTGCTCAGTCCCTTTGAAAAACATGCAGCATCTCTCTCCCTCCGCCCCCCGCAGCTGCAGCCTTTTATTAATGGCTCAGAAGTCTTTCACGCCTCCTTTTAAATCCAGTGCATTTGAAGTCATAAAACAGGGAACAGTTTATAGGCAGGAAATATTAAAATATTTAATTGCTTTTTTTCTTGGCACAAGGACGACAGCCCCAAGCTTTCTATAACACATGTACAAAAGGACACCTGCCCGTGCTTGAATGGACATGAAACAGGGAATTGCCGAATTGGATACATCTGTGACTAAACCTCGGCTTCTAAACCCACATCAAGCCCATTTTTTATTAGCTCTAACCATTTCCCTCCAATTACTTTTCATTTTCGTTTTCCTTCTCCTTGTCTAGGTTATAAGAAGCACAAACATGAGAAAATTGGTACTGTGCCCATGGTGATTCCCTCACCTACTCGAAAGAGAGATGGGACACAACTTGAACCTGAAAATGAACCCCATCCATTCCTGCAGTTAAGGATCTGGCCCACCAAGCCCTCTCAGAGCAGAGAAGCTCTCATGTTGGGAGTGTTAATGAAATCACCGGGTTTTATGACAGGCCTGTCCACACGTCAGAGTAAGACAGTCTGTGGTCAAGTCCCAGCTCCGCCTATTGCTAGTGGGGTCACTTGAGACAAGTTACTTGGATTTTCCAGGCTTCAGTTTTTCATCTGTAAACCATAGATGTCTCTCATGAGAGGTGACTGGGGACATAAGGAAGGAAGGAAGGAAGGAAGGAAGGAAGGAAGGAAGGAAGGAAGGAAGGAAGGAAGGAAGGAAGGAAGGAAGGAAGGAAGGAAGGAATCTGACCTCTTTTAGAGGCATCTCAGGTCAGATTCAGGAAAAGTTCTTCACAGAGCCTTTGGCTTGCTCACAGGGAGATTATCTCTTTCAGCATTCTTTCCTCATAGTTCCAGAGATGCCTAACCCTTAGCAAGGGAAAAGATGTCAATATATTTACTGATTCTAAGTATGCTTATTTGGTGTTACATGCTCATGCAGCCATTTGGAAGGAAAGGGGTTTATTAACAACTTCAGGAACTCAAATTAAATACTCTAAGATCTTAAACCTCTTAGAGGAAATCTTACTTCCTTGTGAGGTGGCAGTCCTGATGATGGTGATAACCCAGTAATTCTAGGAAATCATCTAGCAGATTCTACAGCCAAAGCTGCAGCCCTAAAAACAGAAGGGATGTTTCCCCTTCTATGGGAAGATGTTCTCCTCCCACCTGAAAGGCCACAGTATACTTCACAGGAGGCCACGGAGGCACAGGAGGACAGATGCACTTTAGATCATCATGGATGGTGGATTGCCTCTGATAAGCGTTTATGGCTGCCCAAATCCTTACAATGGAAAGTTTTAAAATTTCTCCATCACATGTATCATCTAGGGAGAGAAAACTCAATTCAGCTGACAAAGAGAATGTTTGTAGGCAGAGGAATAACTAACACCATGGCTCAAATAGTTCAAAGATATGAGATCTGTCAAAAGACTAACCCTCGTAATAACCACCTGCTTCCTCCTGGAAATCAAAGACAAGGGAGATATCCAGGAGAAGACTGGCAAATAGACTTTACTCATTTGCCAGGCGGTCCCAAGACCCACTTGTTACAAGTATGGGTAGACATCTTTACTGGATGGGTTGAAGCTTTCCCCTGCTGGACAGAAAAGGCACAAGAAGTAATAAAAGCCCTTTTAGATGAAATCATTCCAAGATTTGGAATCCCTAAGAGTATACAGTGTGACAATGGGCCAGCCTTTAAGGCAGAAGTTACTCAAAGGGTCTCCAGGGCCTTAGGGATACAAATCAATCTACACTGTGCTTGGCACCCCCAATCCTCTGGAAAGGTAGAAAAGATAAATGGCCTTCTAAAAAGACATCTAAGCAAGCTAAAGCAGGAGGCACAGGCCTCCTGGAGAAAACTGCTTCCACTAGCCTTAATTCAATTAAGGAACACACATGGACACTTGGTATTGACTCCCTTTGAAGCCTTATATGGTAGGCCTTTCCTTTCTAGGGATCTGTTACATGATCCAGAGACCACCCAACTGTTAGCTCAGGTTACTTATTTAGCTAAGTTTCAACAGGTCCTTTCAGAATTAAAAAGGATGAGTCCTGAGCAGGATAGCACCAGGGCACCTTCTTTCTGCCCAGGAGACTTAGTTTTAATAAGGACATTCAGGGAAAGCCCCTCCCTAGAACCTACCTGGGAGGGTCCTTATCCTGTCATTCTGTCCACTCCTACAGCTGTCAAGGTTACAGGCAAAAACTCTTGGATTCATCACACCAGGGTCAAAAAGTGGCACGCTTCCCATGGAGCCAGATCCAGAGACCAATCCCTACACTTGCGAACCAATGGAGGACCTCAAGCTGCTTTTCAGATGACAGCCAACTCCAGAATGACATAAGTCTATCCCTGTCATGGACATAACTTGCTTCCTAAGTGTCTAACTATCAATTTGGCAGTCAAAGTCAATTGGCATCACGCGGCAACTAGGCTAATATTTTGGCCTCAGCTCCCAGGTCACAAAGGCCACAGGAGATAAAGGGGCCATACTGAGGTGTTTACACTGCCTTTCTGAGCTTTACCAGTCTTTCTGAACAAGAAGGGCTAGGAGAACCAGAAACAAACCAGTGTACAGCAAATACAGGAGAGTCCATTTGGGACAAATCGTACCCCCCCCCCAGCCTCCCAGCAAGGGAGAAAACCAAAGTCACCGTGTGACCAGGACTTATTCCAACTAGACACCACCAGTGCCAGAGAAACAACTGTGTTCTCGAGCCCCAGGAATCCTCCTTGGAGAGCCATCAGTGACTTTCCAAATTACATCTTTTGACATATTTGGCTGCCTACTTGATCTTAAACACTTGGGGAAACAAGTAGAGTCAGGGACAGGGAATACTTCATGAGAAGATTCAACAACTTGCTCTTCACTTGTCACGAGGCATAGCTCACTTTTTTTTTCACAAATGCACTTTTATTTACTTTCTTAGGTTTAAATCCTTGAAGGGTACAGCATCACATGGATTCTGTGTCCTATGGCCTTGGCGGGAAGGTTGCTTTGGAATTTGGCTCGAACCATGCCACTGTTTCCATGGGCCCAAGTTACTTTTCCCCAGATTACTCTGGTCTTATTAGGTTTGCCACCAGGAGTCACTGTGTTGTTTTTTGCTTTGTACACGTAGCCACATCTCTTGCCCAAGTAGAATTCGGTTTCATCTCGGGCATAAACACCTTCGATTTTCAGAAGAGCCATGTACTCCCTCTGGTTCCGGAGCCCCCACTTATAGCCAACAAAGGTGGCCTTGCACCAGAGCCTTCCAGACATAACTGCCTCTTAGAAGTCCTGTTCCAGCAGGCCTTAGAATGAGAGAGGAGAGGACTTAATACCAAGCACCTCGACTTTCCCACCCTGCTCAGACTGCACGCTCGGGGGCTGGAGGACATTCCAAGGGTGGCATGGCTCACTTTCTATCCTTATTCATGGTTGTTGGTTTCATTCTGCCAGTCTATACCCAGGATGGAAATTCGTTTCTTGCCTGGGCCCAGGAATATGCTCAGGATAGTAATCAGACCAACTGCTGGGTCTGTGGGCTCTTGCCCACCTCTAGCTCATCTGCGTTGCCATGGTGGGTATCTCCTTTCCAAGAAGATAATTGGAACCAATTACAAGTATATACTAATCAGGAAAGGGCAAGTTTTCCTACCCTAACTCAGGTGACAAATTGGAATGTCTCCTATTGGCCTATCAAATCCACCAGAAATGATCCAGGACACAGAAAAACTTTCTCAAAAGAGGAGACTGACAAAGCTATAAAGAGGTATGTTGGTCCCCTTTCCAACAATTCTACCTCCATCATAAGAGAAAATAATCATTGCTACCAAAATGGTTATTTCCAAATTTGGGACACATACATGTGAATGACTCCAATGAAGGGGCACTTAAGCCAAAAGGCCCCCTTATGCTGGGAACAGCTACAGTATTCACGTTCACAATCTCCTAGCAATGTCCATTATTTGGGATGGATTCCCACAGACTTGTGCCAAAATGTCATAACTTTGCAACCATCAGAATGATTTGCCACAGAATGGGACCTGAGACCAAATGGGCCGCTCCTAATGGCACCCAATGGTTTTGTGGTACCTATCTCTGGCCCTGGCTACTTCCAGGATGGATTGGGAGATGTACTTTAGGATTCCCCTGGAGCAGGGACGTCAGGTAAAGACATTGGAATGACCAGCTAACCTGCCTGTTTTAAAACACAGGTGGACTAGGAACGTCTTCCAATGGTATGATCATTTAGTCTCAGTCTTTATTCCATCCATTGGATTAGAAGATGTAATCTGGCACATAGAGACTCTCACCAAATACACACAAAAAGCTCTAAATGACACTGCTGAAGGAATATCCCTTCTTTATTCTGAAGTTCAAATGGTGAGAAAAGCGATCATACAGAATTGCATGGCTCTGGATATCCTCACCACTGCCCAAGGTGGTACATGTGCTATTATTAAGATCGAATGCTGTGTATACATACCTGATAACTCTGCTAATGTCTCCTCTGCTTTACAAGACTTACATAAACAGATTCAGACCATGTCGGATGCTAAGGTGCCATTCGGAGAACAGTTCTGGGAATGGATCTCAAGTTTCTCATGGTGGAAGAAAATTATACCCATCATAATCTTTGTAATTATCCTATTAGTCTTTGGACCGTGTTTACTAAACTGCTGCTTTAACTTTATCTCTGCTCATTTACAGGCTGTCCACAGCCAGATGATTGTGCAACAATCCAACTCCATCTACACTGAATCGTTGGAGCACCTTGTCAGAATGGAACACTCTCCGCTTCTGGAGGGATCGGTCCCACTTCCTACCTCACAATGCTAAATACCTTAATTTTTGGATGTGACTGACAGGTCCCTGTCTTAGAGACCAAGAGAATAGGGAACCCCCTCTCTGGGGGATACCCTGACTGCATGCCCATCTTCCACAGAAAAAAGCCACGACAGACTTCCAGCACCCCAATTCCACCAACATGAGTTGGGGTGTCCTCATGAGAGGTGGGAAATGAGAAGAATTAGGAGAAAAGACCCTCCCACAGGTAGACAGGAATGTGGTCTCAGACAGATGACCTCATTGTCATGCGACATTCCCAGGCCAAGGTTCGCCACTCCCCCCCAAGGAAATCCTTAAAAGTCCTTGCTCCTGGGGCTTCGGCCCTTCCGTCTGGACTGTGGGCTGGGAAGCGCTCAAAACCGGGCTGTTGAGTGTACCTCTCCCCACTCCCTGATCTCGACACAGGGATCAGGGAGAGGGGGAGGGGGAAGGGAAAATTTCTTCAACATGTGTGCTATTTCTTTTCTAAACTTTTTGGTGAATTTATGCACCTTTCTGTATATTTTATGATTTGTTGGGTGAATTTATGCACCTTTCTGTATGTTTTATGAACCTCACAGACCATGCGGTGCCTGAGTCCCTGGGTTCAATTCCTACAGGACCCACATATGCCAGACCTACAAGGTGGTGGCCCTGGTTCTCTCTCTCTCTCTCTCTCTCTCTCTCTCTCTCTCTCTCTCTCTCTCTCTCTCTCTCTCTCTTTCTCTCTGCTTGAAAGTGAGTGGATGAAATATTTTTTTTTAAAAAAGAAGAGGCAAAAAACATGCATAAGTGTTAAAAATATTTTCCCTGAATAAACTATAAGGTTACATTTCTGTTTAGAGATAGAACGCTGACAATAATAAAATTAATAATGAGGGCTGTAATGAAGCAGGAAAGCATTTGGAGATATCCCCACTCGCTGCCCTACAGTTAGTAGAAGAGATAAGAGACTGGCAAGGAAAACAGGATTATCCAAATGAGAGACGAGAGTGACTAGCTTCAGGTAGAGGCAGCAGAGTTTGAGCAAAGGGACAGATGAGAGAAGATGCCACCAGCAAGACCTTGGTGATGAGTCAGGTCTTGGGGATGAGGGAGGGTGGTGCTCACGTCTCTAGTTTGGGTAGCAGGGTGGCTGCTGGTGCCTGTCACTGGCACAAGAACATAGGTGGAGGAGTGCTTTGTGGGGGAAGATAATTGTTCCCGATGGCTTCTGGGATAGCCAGTAATTTGCAAAGCCTGTTTCAAATCTTCCTAGCCCACCTGTATGATTCAACAACATTAGGCAAGAAGAGTCCATCCGCTGAGAGCAAGGTCAAGAGGAGAATACAGAAGTGACACCAGTCACTTCTTCCCTTAATTATCCAGCTCGGGTCCCAGCGTGGGAAGACCCATCATCTGGAATTTCTTACTCAGCCTTGCTGAGGATAATGGGGAATGATGCTTATGACCATTCACATTGAGTCTCTTTGCTGACAAGTGAGCTCTTCGGCCAGACATGCACAGGGCTCACTGCCTCCCTCTCTCCATTCGGGTCTCTACCCAAACATCACCTGATTAGAGGGGATTTACTGATGGCTCTTCGTAAGGAGCAAGCCTTCCACTCACACATTCTCCTCTTCTTTATTTTTCTCCACAGCTCTTTTCAGCACCTGACAGGTGTGTGTGTGTGTGTGTGTGTGTGTGCATTTGTGTGTGGTGTGTGTGTATGAGTATGTGTGCATGTGTGCATGTGTGTATGTGCATGTGCATACATGTGTGGTGTATGTGTATGTGTATGCCTATGTGTGTGTATGTTACTGTTTGCTTCAGTTGGAAGGAGTTGTACAAAAGCAAGGACTTTGCTCTCTGCTGAATTCCCATCTCTAAATGAGTGTTTGCCAGGCGGAGCTGGCAAGTGTTTACTGAGTAGATGAACAGAATACAGGAATGCAGTCTGATGCTATGAAAATCATGAGAATATCATTGGAATAAAAATCATATTACAAAGGCCATGCATGGTGGCACATGCCTTTAATCCTAGCACTCAGGAGGCAGAGGTAGGAGGATCATCATGAGTTTGAGGCTAGACTGAGAATACATAGCAAGACCCTACCTCAAAAAAAAAAAAAGGAAGATGAAAGAAAGAGAAGAAAATCATTTTAGAAGCTGGTAGTCCACACTTTTAATCCCAGCACTTAGGAGGCTGAGATAGGAGGATCACCATGAGTTTGAGGCTAGCCTAGGACTAGCGAGTGAGTTCTAGACCAGCCTGGACTAGAGTAAGACACTGCCTCAAAAATACAAAACAAACAAGCAACAACAACAAAAAAGAAATAGTCTTAGAATGATAATAGTTACATTTTCTCTAGAAAAAAAAGTGTCACAAGAACTTCCTGACAAGCTTACAGTCTTTAGATTTGGAGCTGTAGAAAAGTCTACAAACAGTGAGAAGGAGTTATCAGACAAGTAGAAGGAAAACCAGAGAGAAGCCAGAGAGACAAAGGGAAGGGGTGGACTCGAAGGACACCTCCACAGGGAACATGGAACCAAGAAAAGCAGGAAAGCGCTGGAAGGTCTCCAGTGTGTTTAGCAACAGAAATATGACCGACCTTGGTGAAGAGCAATTAAGGAGAGAGGTCAAGCTGAGAGCCAGATTTCAGTGGGTTTAAGAATAAAACTCGAGACAGAAAGCATAAAAAAAAAAGAGGAGACTGGAAAGATGGCTCAGCAGTTCAAGGCACTTGCTTGCAGAGCCTGAAGGCCTGGATTCAAAGCCCCAGCACCCGTGTAAAGCCAGATGCACAAGTGTCACATGCATCTGGAGTTCATCTGCACTGGAAGGGGGACCTTGCACACCCATTCTCTCTCTCCTTTCTAACCTTTCTCTCTGTCTCTCACTTCTCTCAAATAAACAAAAAAAATTTTTTAAAGAAAAAAGATAGCTAGAAAGATTCAAGGCTGAGAGAAACTGGTTTTCCGAAGATGGGGAAGGCCTGAACAAATTTTAAGGTTGGTGGGAAAGACACAGCAGACAGGAAGAGGTTTCGGATAAGAGAAGCGAAAAGATAACCGCTACCCGGAGCTCTGTGAAGTAGAGGAAGGGAGGTTTCCTTCTTCTGAAAGCCTCCTGTGACCTCCCTTCTTCCCCACCCTCCACACAGCAGCCTGCATCGAGCTCGGCCAGGTCTATTATTGTGATTAGACAGGGGTCATGACTCTGTTTATGTCACTGTCGTGCCAGTAAGTTAGGAGTTAAAGTAGAAAAAGAACAACTTCTGATGTGTCTTTTCATCCCCAAGAAACAGCACAGAAGCCAGTACATAAAATATAGCTAATCACTATTTGATAAAATAATGAATGACGATGAGTGAATCATGGACCAGTGGACACAGGGACACATGCTTTCAGTAAATAGCTCTTGAATGCCTACTGTGTGCCAGGCCTGAGCATTGATCAGTGAACAGGACAATTCCCATGAACAAGTGAATTGAGGAAAAATGATAAGAATGTAGAGGAAAAAAATAACAGCAGACTTAAATAAAACATCATGAAGCAGCACTTTTTATAAATTCAAGAATGTTGGTATTTTAGAAAGGATACCATGCCTCTTCCCAGAAGATTTTTTTTTTTCTCGCGGAAAGGGAGGGAGGAGTGGCCTTGCCATTTATAAAGATTGATTACAGGCTTGCTCCCTTGTTTCCTGTTTTTCATACTTGTAATCTATGAATCACTTGCCTGAATTTGCCTTTCTCCACAAGCTCTCAAAGGTGGATTGCACTGGTTTTCTGGTCCTTTACCAAAAGAGAGACCCAGAGCCAAGCATCAAAGGTCCAGCACACTGAGAAACCCAAGTGTGGCTTTTTCTACTCAGGACCCCACACACCACTCTCTTCTACCAGACTTAGATGGAAAGGATGAAAACAGAGAAAATCATATGGATGGACATTCTGTGGGCAAACCACTGAATTCAGAGCCTCTGAGTCTATGGCTCAAACATTCCCAGACAGGTTGCCAGTGTTTGAATGATGACCCAGGAACACCCCAGCCTCTTGAACAGGAGTGAAAAGCACAACACCACTGAGGCACTATTGCCAAGAAGCCAATCTAGGTCACTTATGCAAGAGGCAAAAAAAAAAAAAGTTATCCAAACAAACATATAAGGAACCATGTCGGTCACTGTGGAGCATTCCAGAATCCACATCCTAAAGTCTCCTGGGTATCAGACGTTAATCAGATACTTAGTTTCTGTTTATTAACTTCTTCTGTACAGTAGTCACGTGTTCAAAAATAAGAATTGAATACTTGCTTGGCTCTTCTTACCTCCCAAACCCAGTTGCTAATCTTGGTTTGGTCTTATCCAAATATACTTTTCCCTCAATGATCATATCCAATAGAGAGATCCCTTCTACATAAATTCCTCCCAAATGTTTGGCTAGGAGCTCAAATCTGCATTGAAATCTGGATGTTCATCCAATACCACAAAACAAACATGATCAAAACCAAACTCACCTTCTTCCATGAAACTTGTTCTTCTACTTAAGTTTCCAGTTTCTATGAATGGTGCCACTGTTGCATTGAATAGAAACCTCAACCCTTGTTCACCCCTTCCTCTGACCCATCCATTCTTAACTTGTATTGCAAAGTTTTTTAAAACCCATTTCCCATACAGCATCCCCATCCAACCTTAATATTCTATTCCCAATGTCCTGATTCAGTTCTTGTACATTCTTACGTTAGTCAGAATAACAAATTGCATATACAGGGCTAGGAGATGGCTCAGCAGTGAAATGTACTTGCTGGCAAACTTTGATAACCTGGGTTCTATTCCCTAGTACTCATATAAAGCCAGATGCACAAAATGCTGCATTTGTCTGGAGTTCTTTTGCAGCAGGAAGAGGCCCTGGCATACCCATACTCACTCTGGATGTCTGCCTCTCTCTCTCAAATAAATAAAAATATTTTAAATACTTTTTTAAAAGAAAGAAAATTGCAAGTACAGGTATTTACCCTGGTTTTATCTCTTTCTAGGTGTTTGATCTTGAGCAATCTTCCCAAACCCTCTGAAACTCATTTTTATTCATAAATGTCCATTTCTGACAGAAGAATATAAGATGGTGTAATTCAACATGCCTAGCATATAATTGTTCAAAGAATTAATTACTCCTGCCTTAGAAAAACTGCTCTAATCATATTTTGTCCATACCCCTAAACCTCAAATGATTTCCCCTTATCTACAAAAAGAAAATGGTCCAACATATCTGGCCTCTACAATGTCACCCAAGCTCTGTTCCCAACCTTCATCTCCCAAACTGGACTCAGTCTTCCACAAACATACCCTGCATCTACCTTGCTGATCTTTCTACCTAGGACTTTCCTATTAATCACCACACTTAGAATTATTCTACCATCCTTTAAAAGATAATTCCACAACTGGAAACAGCTCGGTCAGTAAAGCGTTTGCCTTACAAGCATGAAGACCTACATTCAATCCCCAGAAAACACATAAAAATAAATAAGTGCCAGTCTGGTGGGATACCTTCCAGTGAGTTGTTTGGCCAGAGAGTCCCCTGGTGTCCCTAAAATATTACAGGCCATTGCCAAGGCTCTTGGTTCTCCACCAGAACTAAATGGTAAGATCTTATTGCTGAAAACTCCACATACTTGGATTGCAGGTTACTGAGAAAACAAGCTGGAGCTGAGCTGGAAGGCTCCTTCCTCCATGTTGACTAGCAGTCATATTGCTGGAAAGACCTATGCAGCCTGTTAGGGGAGAGACGTCATCAAGGGTCTTAACCAGCAGTAGACCCTATAAGCTCTATGGCTGGCAAGTCAGGCCAAATGTGCCAACTGGTACAATAGTGGCATGTCTGTTATCAGGGAAACAAACTGCATTGGACTTGAGGCCAGCTCCACAGGAGGGAATTCATGCCTGGTACTAAAAACCTACTCAAAATCCTATGGCTGAGGAGGTCATAAGACCTAAAGGGTGAAGTATTTCTCTTGTCTTGCTAAATAGATAAGTTATACTCACCAAACTGCCCTCTAAATGCTTTTATTTAGATCCATATACTAATGCTACTCTCACTTTTAGTTAGAAAAGCTTCTCTTTTCTGATGGTGGTGACCACTGGGGTGAATCAAAACTCACCAAAATGCTGAGAATTGATAGTGGAGTATTCAGTACTAAATGACACAACCCTCTCACACACTCCAAGGCTGACGGACCATCGCAGAAGAGATGGCAAGAAGATTGTAAGAGCAAGGGAATGTCCTTGACATTCATGACCTCATAGTGACATAGTGATGCTACCTATATAAAACCTGCATAAAGCTGGTTATGGTGGTGCATGCCTTTAATTGCAGAACTCAGGAGACAGAGGTAGGAGGATCACTGTGAGTTTGAGACCAATGTGAGTGTACATAGTGAATTCCAGATCAGCCTGGACTAGAGTTCAACCCTACCTCAAAAAAATAAAAACTGCATAATGGGGGGGGGGAATATATCAAAATAGAAGAAAAAGTAGTTGGAAAGAAGGGATTCAATGGAGGGGGAATTAGGGAGAGGAGTGTGGGAGGGGATTATGATCAGGGTATATTATTTATATTTATAGAAATTGTCAATAAAAAAGTATTTTTCAAAAACATTCCAGTTACAGTAGTGCACGCTTGTAATCCCAGAACTGGGGAGGTGGTGGTAGGAGGGTCCCCAACACTCACAGACTAGCCAGTCTCACCTACTTAGTGAGGTCCAGTCCAGTGAGAGACACTGACTCAAAAATAGGTAGACAGCACTTCCTATGTCTTCTGGCCTACATACATACACACACACACATGTACACACGCACACACACGCACGCAAACCCATACACATGCACAGTCACATAGACACACACAAAGCAAAAACAACTTAATTGTCATTCCATGAGTCCTAATTCAGATAACAAAATATGATTGAGTCTACTTTTTAATTCCTCATGTGCTTTCTTAAACTCTGTATTGTGGAATCTGTCAAATTCATGTTGATAACAGGCTCTTTTACATTCTAAATATAGGCCTATGAACTAACTTCATGTTCTTTATCTTTAAAGCATAGTACTTTTCTGCTATGTTTAGAAAATGAGCTTATTTTGTGTTAAAGATGTGCCCCGGAAAGAATAGAATTTATGTGTTAAGCACACAAACCTAACAAAGGCAATCATTTCTTGTCAATTTTAATCAATAATATATTCCAGTCATCAAGAACATTACTTATCATACAGTTGGTGTCCAAAAAAAATACCTATTGAATGACTTTATGATCCACAATTATCCTTTAGCCAAAAACAAAAGGTCCTGTATAATCCAATTTTTTTAATGTTATGCCAATTAACAACATGGAAGCTCTGCATGGTCTCATCAACTCATTTCAAGACCATCATCCCATGCTCACTGACAGGAAATGAGTGCCAGCTGCTCACTGGGGGAGATCACCCAAAGAACCAGAGCCCTGTTCAGATGCCCTTGGGTGCTCTTACCCAAACAGGCTCTCATAGATCTGCCTGATACTTCAATCACCTAATATGTACCATTCCTTCTGGCTTAGATACAGCGCCTGCAACTTAGGCTGAGAATGAATGAAAACCAGACAGCGATCACAGGAATGCTGGCCTCTGAAATGAAGACCAGCCATTCAAGGTCACCTCCCTTGGCTTCAGTTGGAAGCCTCAGAGAAATCTCCCAGCGCCAGTAAGGCTTTTGGAAACACTGCTGAGATGATGGCCAGGAGTCCCAAACAAGCCACAGACTCCCTTTTGCTAGCCAAAGACAGCTTTAAACTGTGCTCATGAATCTACCCTGTTCACTCCCTGACGTATGGGCTGAGAGAAATAAGGACTAAGGAGCCTAAAACCTCAGTTACAGAGCCCCAGTTCTGAGCAGGTCTGAGTGGACATTCTCAGTCCCTTGGGCTCCAGTGTGTCATCTCTACGTTATCCCTGTTTCATGCATCCTCACTATCAAGTACCAGGAACTAGCCATTGCCATGGCCTTTGCTGCTCTTAAGAGATTACAAATGATAAGAACCTCAGAGATTGAGCCAGAATGCCTAACAGAATCCTAAGAATTTGTTTTGACCAATCTTCTTAAATATTGCTCATTTTAAAGGATAATGAGAAGTTTCTAAGAAAAATAATCAAATGCCCATACCAAACCTTCTCAAACCCAGTTATCAGTAAAATCATTCAACCAGTTTTTAGAATTGAATCCTTGAAGAAAACCCATTGGCTTAAACTCTTTTCTCCCTCATTTTTAAACTTCAAGGTCCACTGCCACCTCGAGGGTTCCTTTTCTTCCTGGCAAATTGCCAACTCTCCTCCACACTGATCCATCACCCTTCTCTCTCTCCACCTTCTCTAAGACACACCAAGCAATCCTTCAGCCACCCTTCCCCATTCTGAGCACTTATTCAAACTTCCCCTCACCTTCCTCCCCAAGGCTACCTCACTGTGGAGAGAGGTGGGAAGAGCAAAAGAAGGAACTGTCTTCTAGGAGCCACAACTTGCCGAGCAATGTCGGCAGCCACAGCCAGCATTCACTAACTCAAACGCCATTCTTCTCCTTGTTTTTCTCAGTGAAAAGTAGAGTCCTTGATGTGATTACTTTTGAAATATATACTTTCATTCTTGAGTGCTTGGATCACACTCACTAAGCTACATCCCTACCTAGCCTTTGGATTTTTTGAGACAGAGTCTAATTATATAGCCCAGGCTAGCTTCAAATATGAGATCCTCCTACCTTGGTCTTCCAGGTGCTGGGATTACAGGCAAGTCCCACCATGCCTGACTCTAACCTGCACCTTCGACATACAGATCTTACATGCAGTCTGATAAATGTTATATTTTCTCCATCACTTGCCATCCTGAATGGTGTACTCGTTTTTCTGATTGGTGGATTTTTTTTTTCTTAGCTCCTTGTTGGTTTTCTAGTATCAAAACTATCACAGATTCTGGGACATACTCCCCATTGCTTTTAGAAGGCAGCATTGTAGCTCTTCTACTCTGATCCCTGAAGTCTGCTGGAGGAGGCTGCTCTCTGGAGCCTAAATCTGAGAGAAAGAGTTGTTGGAGAATCATAATCACTGCTGGATCCATGGCTCTCTGTTCACAGCTTCAACCAACCATGGCGGGGGGGAAGGAAAACAGAAAAATAATATTCTCTGACGTCACCAAGTTCAGACATTTCTTTTTCATTGTTCCCTAGGTATAGTCTAAGAACTACTAAAAGCATATACATTGTATTAGGTAAAGTATACAGGAGAATAGCAGATGTGGGGGTTCATGCCTATAACCCTCCTACTTGGGATGCTGAAACAAGAGGATTGCTCCAAGTTGAAGGTCAGCCTGGGCTACTTAGTGAGTTCCAGGATAGCCTGAGGCACAGAGTGAGACCCTGTCTAAAAGAAGTCTAAATCAATGAAATAGTTCACGAGGAGATATGCAGTGTTTACATGCAAAAACTATGCCATTTTAGTCAGGTATGGTGTCTCATGCCTTTAATCCCAGCACTTGGGATTGTAGGAGGATTGCTGTGAGTTCAAGGCCAGCCTGGGACTTTACAAGGTATTCCAGGTCAGCCTGGGTCAAAGTGAGACCCTACCTTGAAAAAAAATTAAAATACAAACAGCAACAAAAAACACAACTATGCCATTTTATATGAGATACCTGACATCTGTAGATGCTTGCTCCCTGCAAAGGGAATGGGGCTAAAACTAATCCTTTGAGGATACGAAGGAAGATTCAAGCTTGTCTGTCATGTTTTGAGGCAGCCTTCTTATTTGCTCACTCCCAACTTTCATCAAATTTCCTCATAATTTCCAAGCTCAGTTTCATCCTCTCTCTTCCTCCCAGGCATAAGTCACCAGACCCACATTATTTTTCTTATGTCTATCACAGCTCCGTTGTAACTCTTGTATCTGCCTCCAGGCCAAGTCTTATTAATCCCCTCTTCTATCTGACATGCTCTTCTTAGCTGAGTGATCATTCTGTGCAGCAGCTCTTCTGAAATTATTCTACACAACACTTTATGGTCCCATTGCTGCACCAAATCCAAGCTGCTCTGGACAGAAAGAACGTGAAGCTCTCTGAGATCTCATCCCCACCAGCCTTGTCTCTTGCCACACATTCTTACACTTACTGTCCTGTTCCATGCCATCATAATTTTACTTTGCAGTGCTCTGTCTGGAGAAGGAACACCCTTCCTCACCCACCTTCCAACTCTGAAAACCTTATCACTCTCTTTCAAGAATCTGCTTCAACCAAACTCACAAGATCGGCTATCTCCACTCTTCCTCTCTTTCTTTTTCATTCCTTTCATCTATCACACTGATGCCTTTTAGTGATTTTTGTCTGAACTACTAGACTGTGAACTAGTCGACAGGAAAAACAAAGGCATGACATATAGTTGAATTTCTATAAATATTTATTTCAGTGACCTTTCTAATTTCTTTAGGGAGTTGTTTTTGTTTTGTTTTGTTTTGTTTTGTTTTGTTTTAAGACAACCTGACTTTAAAATTATACCAGAGGCTGGAGAGATGGTTCAGTGGTTAAGAGTACTTCCTGTGCAAGAAGGAGGGCTTAAGGGAAGCCTGAGAAACTGTTCAAGTTCAACACTCAAGACCCACATAAACAGCTGAGCACAGCCACACATGGCTGTGAGAGTCCTTCCACAGTCCTCTGAACCAGAGAACTGCATGGGCTGTGAAAGAGAAATTATGAGCTGAATCAGTAAGAGACTCCAGCTTAAATGAGAAGGAGCAAAGGAGCCAATGAGAGGACACCTGATGTCGCCAACAGCTGCCCGGCAATGCCAAATGCATGTGCATACACAACACACATATACCCCACCACTCCCTCCACAGGTAGCAAACATCTACAGATGTATGTGTGTAACAAAAAATAAATAAAAAGTAAATAAAACTACAGAAATGGCCAATATTGAAAGATATCTTCCTATGTTCGTTTTTTATAGAACTAGTTCATATTCTAAGAACCCTTAAAATATCTTTTTTTTTTTTTTTTTTTTTGGTTTTTCAAGCTAGGGTCTTACTCTAGCCCAGGCTGACCTGGAATTCACTATGTAATCTCAGCCTGGCCTTGAACTCATGGCAATCCTCCTACCTCTGCCTCCTGGGTGCTGGGATTAAAGGCATGTGCCACCACGCCCGGCTTTTTTAAAAAATATTTTATTTATTCATTTTCATTGAGAGAAACAGAGAGAGAGAACGAGAGAGAGAGAGAGAGACAGAGGGTGAGAGCACTAGAGCCACCACCTTGTGAGTCTGGCATATGTGGGTACTGAGGAATTGAACCTGGGGCCTTAGGCACCGGAGGTAAGTGCCTTAACTGCTGAGCCATCTAGCCAGCCCCAAAAATATCTTTTTTTAATCTTTTTTTTTTCTTAGAAGGTCATCTCATTTTTACCAGTGTGACTAAGCCTAGAAACTATGGTTTTTGTTTTGAAACAGAAGAGTAAGTGCCTTACAAGGCATTTGTGCACTTGGACAGGATTGAGAAAAGACCTACAGGAATGATTAAAGGCCAGAAACTAGATGAAGAGGACTCAGAGGGAAAACCAAAGGCAATTTGGTAATTGTGATAGTTTTGAGTAAATGTCCCCCAATAAATTTATGATAATTGTGAATTGTCTTCAGCCTTCCGACTGGAGGAAGTGTCACTTTGGCCTGGCCTCCTGGGGTCATGACACCCTTTCTAAACTGAATGCAAAATACTAGGGATAGATATGCAAAAAAAAAAAAAAAGCCTGAACCCCAGTCTGGCCATTCTTCATTTTTGTGAGTTACAAGTGCTTACTTGCTTGAGGTGCTGGTGGTGGGTTTCTGTCTCTGCTTGCTTCTGTAAAAGGGAGCCAACCTTTTTCCTTAACTTCCCCTGGGTCTGTTACTTCCACAAATACTTTCCTCCCCAAAATTGTGCCTGATTTGGAGATTCATCCCAGCAACGTGTGACTGACTACAACAGTAATCAATGTCAATCATGGGAAAGGTTATTATTTCCAAGGAAGATGATGAGCTCATGATGCCTGCCTCCAAGAGCAGAGAGCAATAGGAAACAAAGTGAGTTGCAGCCTCAAAGATGAGTTAAATGGTGAAGCAAGCACTTGCTTGGCAGAAAACATTACCAAATACTCCAACGTATAACAAGAATGATATCTTCTTAATTTCTTCTTCTCCAGAAATATGCAGAAATATGCAAGGTTCCCAATTGTCTGGATTGTTCCCTATGTAACACTGCCTAAACCAAGTAAGGAATGGAATTTTACAGTTCTAGAGAGCAGTTCACAGATGGGACATTGATTTGGAGTACCCAGTGCACAGAGAATCTGAGAGTTCTTCCAACTCTGAAATCTTGGAGAAGCTGAACTCGGCAGTCACGTTTTCACTAAAAATCTACTAAGCCTTTCTTCTGGGCCAATCTATGGGATATTGTCACAATGATGAAAGCAGAGGAAGAGTCATGTATTTTTCACAGTGCATACAGTTGGGCCTCGGCTCTCACAATTCAGTCTGCACAAGTACACAACCAGGTTACAAAACCACAAGCACTTCCTCCGAGTGACACCAAGCCCCAGCTGCTTGAACCTCCTTGCTTTATTTCCATGACCTAAGGAGCCCTTCCCCCACTTCCTTTCCTTCTTGTCCTTGAAGCCACAGAGCAGGTGTTGCCCTCTCCAACCTACCAAGGTTTCCCAGATATAACTCCCTCTCTAGATTGCAATACTGCTTCATGAGTTATAGCCACACACCATGCAAAATATGATTTAAAGGAGAGTCATGGCGATGCACTTGAGTGCTCCCCGAATTGACTGTACCCACAGTTTTTATTCAGTTTCAGACAGTCAAAGCTATGGGATGTTAGAGCATAAGACAGATCATATCATAAAACAGTTCAAATCAGATCAGATCATGAGTTGTTGACATTTATCTGGAAGTCTTTGGAGAAGCTGTGAGTTTAAAACTCCAGCCTATGTACATAGTCTTTTATGTGTCCAGGCTTACGCTGTGTACAGATTAACCTTTTGTCAGTTAGCTGATATCCACAAGAAGCTGATTCAAAGTCACTGTAGTCAAAGAGATCATATTGGAAGCCCTACGGTAGCTTGTAGTCCTGGAAATGCCCAAGATCCAAGGGAGTTCGTGCCAAAGAGCAGAGTACACAATCGTCTCCTATCCAAAAACCTCAGAGCTGGAAACTTCTACCTGACTTGTGCCTTGAATGCCCCACAAATATTCCTTTCAGCCTGATGTTCAAATCCTAGATGAAATTCAGTTGGCCAAATTTGGGTCTCATGACTGTCCTGAGCAGCCAGCCTATGTCTTCACTGGGGTAGAAATCCTCCTCTCAGCGTCTCTGCTGGGAATTTTTCAGTAGAAATTATTTTACCACTCCACACTCAATAAGAAGGCAATGGACTCATTAGTGCTAATCTGAGAAAGCACAATCAGAAGATTAAGAGTGGAGAAATACGTAGCTGGAGCGTGATGGCACATGCCCTTGATCCCAGCACTTGGGAGGCAGAGGTAGGAGAGTCACCATGAGCTTGAGGCCAGCCTGAGACTACGGAGTGAATTCCAGGTCTAGAATGAGATCCTACCTAGGGTGAAGAAATATGTATTACCTGTAGCAGGTAAAGAGATCACTGTGTTTATTTCCAAAGCAATGCTAAAGAAAGGAAGCATTAGAATTTAGTTAGGGAGACCATAGTAGTCATACAGGAAGCACATGGGGAGGGCAAATTCCTTAGCATGCTCAATTGAAGGTCACAGTTCAAGAAAGATGGCAGGCAAGAAGGTACAGGACATATTTACTTCAATATTATAAAAAGTCAAGTTTAGGAGAGATGGCTCAGCAGTTAAGGCACTGGCCCACAATGCCTAACAAAACAACACGAGTTTGATTCCCCAGGATCCACAGAAAGCCAGATGCACAAAGTGGCACATTCATCTGGAATCCGTTTTCAGCGGATGGAGGGCCTGGTGCACCCATTCTGTCTGTCTCTTTTCTATCCCTCTCTGTAAATAAATAAATAAAAATATTTTGTTTAAAAAGTCAAGTTTACTTGAGGTCATCTAAAAGAACAGATGGGAGTGGCTCTATGTCTCTGGTCAGTTCTTTCTCTGCAAGTTTCTCCAAGTCTTAACTGAAACAAGAAGACAGGACAAGTCTGCTGGAGCATTAATACAAGTAGTAACTGACTTAGTGAATCCCTATTCAACCAAGGAGAGGTTATTTCTCCATTAAAAAATTAGAAGCGGAAGAGAAAATGTATGGTAGGCAGCTCTAACTGTTGTTCATTCTTTAATTTCTCTCACTGAGCTCTCTGGGTAAGAACTGTACCCTTTGCTATTTCATATACTGTTGCTCACAAAGTCAGGGATCAATAACCTCCTGCAGACAAGAATCTTGACCAATATTTGTTGAAAGTCTTGGGAAAGAAAATGCTCATTGTTGTACCTACTAACTCTAACCTCAGTGCTTTATATTGCATATCATTACAGTGATAGCAGGGATGGTATACTAAGCTTTAACCCAGTCATCATTTTCTTAATCTAAGGAATGTTGTTGTTGTTGAATTGACTTTTTGTTGTTGTTTTGTTGCCTTTTGGTGGGAGGGGATTAAGTTCAGGGCCTCACAAGCTAAACAAGCACTGCACCACTGAACTACATCCCCAGCCCATTGGTTTTCTTAATAAATGAAGATTAACATAGTGCATCTTGGCTACTAAAATTATTCTGGAATTCCTGCTTATGATGTACAAATGCCATTGCTAAACACCCATTTATTTTGATTGGAGCTAAGGTTCAGCTAATGCTACACAGATTTAAATTTTTACATAATGGTGAGTATAGAAAAAGAAATAATAAAAACAAATAGTATCAGAAGGTTAGAAATAATTTCTAAATATAGTAAGTAAATCTAAGTAAAACTTTGTGCATGAGTGTTTCCATGGTTACTGTCAGACAGGTCAGTATGATTGACTCATTAAAGCCAGTTCACTGCCTTTACTGTCCACTGAGCACATCTATGACTATTCAAGCCTATTACTTTGCATGGTTTGGTTAATCCAATTTCAAGTTTATTCTGAATCATGCTTGGCCTCACAATGAATATTGCTTCATTGAGATGAATAAAGGTTCAAAAAAATAGGTCTTTGGGAATTCATTAGCAGAATTTCAGTAGTTCAAGTTTTAGAACCTAGTGATGACTAAGAAATGAGCTGATCATTCTTTGAGAATGTGTCGTCAAGGAGATGGAGAATTCAGTTAGGAGTTGGCGATCAACCGACAATGCATTTTGTGGCATCTGTCACCTAGGTGTGTGTCAAAGAAAGACATTAACTTTGGACTCCAAGTCTCTGTATCTATGTAGAAGCAGCCCAGGAATCAGTTCTGGGTCCTTTAATAAACATTTCACATGAAATTTACATTTTTGCCCATATATCCTATGTCACCAAGACAAGTCATAAAACAAAATCTTTGTGCATTCCAGTGACTACATTCAAGTTCCTGAAGAAAATGTTTGCTAAAATAGCAAGATATTTGCAGTAGTATCACACAGCTTCTCTCCTATTTTGAAAGAGTTGCCAAGCTAGTCCAAAATTAAAGTTCAAATTTAAAATGCAGATAACATATTGTAGTAATTTGAGGGTGTTTACATCAAGATTCTCCCTTTTCCACTATAGAAAACTCAATTTAACAATCATTTAAGGGCCAGGTATGGTGTCGTACACCTTTAATCCCAGCACTTGGGGACAAAGGTAGGAGGATAGTTGCGAGTTCAAGGCCACCCTGAGACTACATAGTGAATTCCAGGTCAGTCTGAGCTAGAGTGAGACCCTACCAAAAAAAAAAATCATTTAATGGCTAGAGAGATGGCTCAAAGGTTAAAAAAAAAAAAGGTTAAAAAAGCCTAGCTGCCCAGGTTCAAATCCCCAGTACCCACATACAGCCAGATGCACAAAGTAGCACATGTATCTGGAGTTCTTTTGCAGTGGCAGGAGGTCCTGGTGTGCCCATTCTGCCGCCTCCTCTCTGCTTGCAAATAAAAAAATTATTCAATTAAAATTAAATCATTTTCAAAGCAAAAGAATGAGGTCTCATTGATCCAGACCTGGATGGACAGGTTAGCTGCAGACTAAAGAGAAAGGACTGAAAGAAGCTGTCAGCAGGCTCCGAGTGTTTTATAGCTGCTTCTGCTGACGTGAAGCTCTTTAGCGGCAATGCAGAATTGTTTTCACTGCAGCTGTGGATTACCTGTGGTTTCCAATGAACTACTGTCTATGCTTTGTTTATTTTATCCTTTCTTCCTCTTGGAAAAACAGCTGGAGAACAGACATCCTGCTGCTCAGAGCCTCGGGCTTTGGAAAATTAACAGGAAGCCACAATAAGCATCTTCGCTACTTCACCTGTGGCATAAATGGCGAAGAGAATGGAGCCCATCAGGAGGAACTGATTTAAAACAGAATGAAGCAGTTTGTGGACCATATGTCTGAACATCCAAGTGGCTGCCATTGGCCTCATAAACTGGAACTCTCCATAATAAATTCATGTAGAGTTCAATCAGGGCAGGAAAAAAGTCCGTTTGCCATAGGAAGAAGTAAGAAGACAGGCTTCCATAGCCTGAGGCAATAAATGCAATAACATATCTGGTGCATTAAAGCAAGAAGTAGAATCATATCATTTATATCAGCTGCTCTCAGTTTTAACCAATGGTGTGGGAGGGTGTGGATAGGAAAAGAGGAAGCCAATAGCTGTACAAGACACTTGGTTGTGTTATCTATTTACAGAAAATTACTCATCCTAAGACAAAGGGGTTATAGAATATGCACCACACCATTCCAAGTGTCTTCCCAGTTGCTAGAGGAAGGTCAGTGGATGGGAAGAGAAGTAATTACAAAGAATCAATGGACCTATTCTGCAAGTAAGGAAGTAGGGTCGAGGTGTTCTATGACCTGTCAAAGGCTCTTTAGGTACGTACTGGCTACGTTATGCAAGGACAGACGGATTCTGGGAAGTGGAAATACCTGAAGTGGAGCCATCTCTCCCTCTATAAAACTGGGCTATGGAAAAAAAAGATATTCTGAAGAAATCATTTCCCCTTGAGTATTAAAAGGAACTTCTGAACAGGGGAAAGAAGGAATACACATCTCAACATTCATTATTGAACACAAAGTGACATGTTCATTCCTAGGAAACCCTGACATTCCTTATAGACACCATTACTCAGAGCTGTGCATACAGTCCATCTACCAGCTTCTAGAATGCAGGCTGCAGTTAGGTTGGCTGTAGAGCACTTGCCTAACATGAGTTATATCCCTGATTATTAATCCCCTGCAAAGAAAGACAGACAGACTGCAACAGCACAAAGACAGACACAGCTTCTTTATGACAGTCCTCAGAGCTGATATTCTCCTTCACTCTATGTACTCACCGTGAGCCCATGAGTCAGACAGACCACCAATCTCACGTTTAGTTACTTGAACTTAAAAAAAGTTACCATATGTTTATGAATATAAGAAATTCAACCATTTTCTCAGGAAGAAGATTAAAAACTTTCCTGGTAACTGAAACTATGTAAACTTTTAGGAATATTGAAGAAATAATCAAGTGCTCTTTGATAAGTATTTAATCATATAAATATTTAAAAGCAGGTAAATAATTCTCTATTTGGAAATGTTTGTTGTTTTCATTTCAAGAAACTCTTTTTTTCTTGAAATCCTTAATTTGAAGAAGCACTGGCATCAGCATTCTGGACAGTCTTCCAAGGTCATTATCTTCACTTCCATATGGGTTGTTTGATGCTGTCTTGAGAAATTTTATCCCCAACCACAAGTAGTACCAAGTTACATAACAGCCAGACAGTTGCTTTATTCATTCATCCTGTGAGCAAGTATGTGTGCTGTTGTGTTCATTTAATGTAACTTAACTGACATATTGCTTTAGAAAGTCTTCCTTTTAAAGTCTCCTAAGGATGATATCCACCAAGAATAATGAATAAATCTATCCAATTTCCTTGCAGTCTTTTCAAAACAGTCTACAAATAACATCTAGAAGCCTTTGAAACCAGAATCTTCTGACATCATGTGAAACACATGGAGCTTCAGAAGTTGAGGAAGTGCCCCCAAATTTAAGAGAGTTGATAACGATCGAGGCCACAGATGAGCTTCTTCTTTCTGAGGAGTAGGTTTGGAAACTACCTCATCTTATTCTTTAGACACAGAACTTAATCTCCCTAATCATCTGTTTCCTCCATTGAAGATGAGAGTTATTAATAGTACTCTGCTCACATGATGGTAATAAGGATTAAATGAGATAATGTGCCAAGGCTGGGCTCTAGAAGGTAATAGATATTATCCACGGATACTGCCTTAGACTGTGGTTTCACAGATTTAAAGAAACGCAAAACTTGAAGATACAGGTCTAACATAGCTCACAAAATTGTAAGGTAAAGCAAATGAAAAGAGGACGTGGGAACCTGGAATATTATTCCTAAGAGGGAGCATAGAAAGGGCTATTAAACAGAGAACACTGAGCATGTCTGCTCTTCCTTATTCACTAAGATGATCATGAAACGCACTGAATGACAGCAGAAAAGACTTATGTCATATAGAAAGAATGCAGCAGAATTTGTGGGTGAAAATAGATAATTTTCTGATAAAGGTTGGAAAAGGTACAGCCCTGCCTGAACACTGTTTTTAAGTGAATGATTTTTTAAGATCCCACTTGTCCCTCTATTTCCATGCGACAAGATGAGCTACTGCATGGAAGCAAAACTCAAGAATGTAATGACGGGCACAGAGGGTGAACCTCAGCAGAGGTCAGGGGGGAAGAAGATGCCAAGTAACCTGCTTCGTAAAAATATATATTTTTATTATCCTTTCATAGATTCGTTACTACTATTAGAAACATCCTAAACGTTAAAGCCACAAAGACCTATGTTCAAGTTCTAGCTTTTCTTGTTATCATGTCACCTCAACAGGCCCCTCTGACAGTGTGTCTCACAATGTCCACACACTGGACATAATAACAGCAACATCACAGAGCTGCAGGGGAGGTGACACGCCGGGTCGGAGAGGAAGCTTAGCTCATGTCTGGCATACTATACACACTCGGAATATTGACTCTCTTCTCCAAATTGAACTTCTGCACATATGGCAGTTTTTAGAAGCTGACGTCATCACAATGCATGGTTAGAAAAGTCTCTTAAAACTGGAAGAAGCTTATTCCTCAATCCACAACAATGCTCCATCACAGTTTGGTTTATTTTCAGGTAAAAATATTCTCTGATGATTGACCAACAAAAGCGACTAGGTTGTGCTAAGTGCATGGGCTATCATAAAGTTTCCTATTCAGCAGCTGTGCTAACAATTGTGCTATTTAGATATGCTTTTGAAGGCAGCCTCGTTCTTTGATGTGAGACTTCCTTAAACTCCAACAAATGTTTCTCTAAGTTTCACTTCATCCAGGTATGAGTGATTTGCAATGGTTTTGAACATCATAACAAGGTCTACTAATTAGGATAAGGCTCAGTGATATAACAAAAAAAAAAAAAGAACCAAAGTACAAAGTTTAAAATATAACAGAAACCATTTCCTTCTCATTGAACATCAGACTAGATGGCACAGAGCAAATGGGTCTATACCATCATCCTTATGCTGTGCCTTCCATCCTGGCTTTTAAGCAAGCCCACCCAGTCAATGATAAGGGCAGAAAAGACAGGGAAGGCTGGTGTTCACCCTGTAAGAGACACAAGCCCTTGGCCAGATGTAGTAATATGGCCACATCAGCTGCAAGAGAAGATGAGAAATTCAACAGCATCCTGGAGATCCGGGTACCCAGCAAAATCTCGGAAAATGGGAGGAGTAAATTTAATCCCACCACTCAAGAGGCAGAGGTAGGAGGATGAGTTCAAGGCCATTGGGAGACTACATAGTGAATTCCAGGTCAGTCTGGGCTAAAGTGAGACCATACCTCAAAAAAACCAAAAACAAGATTTACTCATGCAAAGTATGTAATTATACATAATAAAGACAAAAATTTTTAAATTAAAAAAATGAACATGTACAGATACAAAGGCAGGGAGCTTAACCACCATTTTTATAGTCTTTCATCCACGTTTCTAATAATGAACATATAATGTACATTCAAACCCCCTTGGTAATCATGCTAACGTGCAATTTCCAGTGGGTTTTTTTTTTTTTTTTTTTGAGGTAGGGTCTCACTCTAGCTCAGGATGACCTAAACTCACTCTGTAGTCCCAAACTAGCTTATAACTGACAGCCATCCTCCTACGTCCACCTCCTAAATGCTGGGATTAAGGGTGTGCTCCACCACACCTAGTCAATTTTTAATTGAATAGATCTGGAGCAAAGCGTGAAAATAAATCCTAACAAGCTCACAGGAGAAGTCAGTATTACATGTTCATAGTTCACATTTGCTCTGGGGAAGCCTAAGCTTGGCTTGGTATTGTGGTTTGACTGTAAAATGTCATGTGTTTGAACACTTGGTCTCTTGTTGGTGGTACTAGTTTGGAAGGTTGTGGAAAATTTAGGGGATGGAGCCTTGCTGGCCAAAGTGGGGCAAGGTTATAAAACCTCAAAACTTACCCCTAGTACCCTTAAGGTTTTATGGCATGGCCCCATTTCTTGTTTGTTTTCTGCTTCCTGTGCTTGTGTGACCCCCTCTGCTTCTTGCTATGTCTATTCTGCCATGATGGATTAGATTCCCTTGAAACACAAGCTGAAATATACTCTTTCATTCTTTAAAAAAAATGATAGGGAAGCAGAGCCACGAGCCATGTTTATTTCACAAAACCACAAAGGAGGAGTCATCTGGATCATCTATCATCTTAGAAAAGGACCAATTAGATGTGGGAAGAAAATGTCTAAGACACCTTTGAATCTAAAACTTGCTGTGACATTTATAGATACAACACAATCAGTAGAGACCCCCGCAACAGAAACCAAGGCAGGAAGCACAACCCTCTTGTTTATATAACAGAACTTGAGTCACTGATTCCTGCTGAGGCCAAGCTGCATCTGGGAAAATATTAATACGCTGACCCAGAAAAGAATTGTAGTAAGGCTCTGTTGGAACACTGACAGCATGAAACATCAGTCTTTGAAAAATTCCAAAGTTATGGGGAGGGCACCTGAACAAGCCTCAATTTGGAGGAAGGAGAACTCCAAAAGAGGAAACAGCCCCACTCTGACGCAAAGTTCGTGGTTTATGAAACACCAGGCCAGATGAGGTGACAACACTCCCTATTTCACTGTGAGAAACAATTTCTGGGGCCAAAGAATAACAATTCTTATTTACAGTCCAGAATGAGTTGGCTAGATGCCATTTTGTGATGTCCCATAGAAAACTTTTCCACCTATGTGTGACACATTACGGTGTTTCTTGACTTCATAGTTTTAGCTTCACATTTACTTTACTCCTTCAGGAAATCCAAAGTATCATGAAAGACTTTCATTAACTTGAAGATGTTTGTCCTGACCTCACTGCTGGTTCACTTCTGGGACTTTTCATCTGTGATGAATTTCCGTATTGCAAATAAAGCATCCCACACTTGTTCCAACAACAATAAAGAATTACTAGAACTCCTAAAACAAAACAAAACAAAAACAAGAACCAAAACACAAGCTCACCAAAGATTATTCCAATCACTTGTTTAAAACCAATATAACTAAGGGAAAGTTTACCCCCTTAAAGTACAGAGAAATAGAGAAATTGTGCTGCTTACTAACATTTTTTTCCATTCCAACATTGCAAATATCACGGAATTATAGTAAAATTAAATTTTTTTCCTACTTTAATTTTAATCATGTGAAAAGTAAACATTTTGGCTGGACAGATTGCTCAATGGTTAAGGTGCTTGCCTGCAAAGCCGAACAACTCGGATTGGATTCCCCAGTACCCACAGAAAGCCAGATGCTCAAAGCAGTGTATGCATGTGGAGTTCATTTGTATCCTCTCCGTCTGCCTCTCTTTCCTCTATCTCTCTTTGCTAGCAAAATTTAAAAATAAATATTTTTAAAAAGTAAAAACTTACTACACCCAAGTTGAGTCGACGATGAGTTTCCCCTAACAACTATAGGGAAATCTAGATTTTGGTGACATCGTGTAAAGTTAAGATTTGCAAAGGATATGTATGAGGTTTGAGTTCTCTTTCATCATGGAAAGAAAAGGAAAGGAAAAACAAAATGTCTTCTAAAGAACTATCTGTCTTTATCTTTACCTCATTTCCAGAGGTATCATCATTGACTGGTTCGCTGTACCAAAAGGATATTTGGCACGGTGGCTATTCCCTCTACACTTGGATTATTTATGATTCATATCCTGCTGATAGTAAAATATTTACAGCAGAAGATCACTCCATTAATGTTAGCTTCAAAAGATTAAAGCTAATCATGGCATCGGTTTTGATTACACTTGTGCTAACTTAAAATAATTGCAATGAACCCCTGACTCCCGCAACAATGGCCTCTCAATATCCCACATGGACACCAAGCAACTCCCCAAAATAGGAGATTAACCACATCAGCAACTCAGCCAGCGACATTTCATGCAAACGAGACATGCAGTCCTGGTTCACTCTTCCACGTCTGTGCACGTGTGATCCCCAGAGGGTCGTTCCTGAAGAAGGAAATAGAGCATGCTGTCCATACATTTCTCCTCCAGACAGACACAGTTGCTGAGGGCAGAGTGAACAAGAGAGTTTTGTGGAAAGAAAAACCAGCCATCTGCATTGTGGAGACACACACCTGTGTCAGAAAACAGGCTGGATTTCAGGCAAAAACTGTATAGTTAGTTGTATTACATAGCCCAAAATTCTTCTTCCATTCTCTCCCTCCTCATCTCCTTATTGTACGGACCTTACAAACTCTGATTGTCTTTGAGGCTTGAGTAGGATCTCACTAGAACTCACTGCCTGCTCCACATCTTTCACAGTGACAGGCGTGTTCTTCCCTAGGAGCACATGGTATATCCATACTCGCCTTGGCAGCATCCCATTCTGCTATGGATGAATCCTCATGGGATTCTGTTGCATGAACTCTTTCCTGGGGAGACATCAATGAGACTGAACAGTACCATGACAGACCAAAGTTCAGCCTGGTGAACCAGTAAGCGTGTTGGACTTCCTTTCAGAGCCATGAGCAGAGGCTACTTATAGGAGAGTGGATGACCCCAAAACAACCTGAACATCACAAGTCTCACCCCAGCATGGAGGTTATCAAGGAAGCTTCCCATCCCTCAATCTGCCACCCTCTATATATTCTACCACCTCCTGAGGCCACACGTGCATCACTGCATACAGCTGGCAAAGGGATGGCTGAAAGCTAATGTGAGGGTCTAATGACTCTCCTCAAGACCCTTTCTATGGGAAAATATCAACAGACTCAGTGGTCTCTCATGAGTGCTTACAGCTAATGACAATGGTAATGGTTGTTTTTCTGTGGCAGCTTCACACAACACAATCTCTTTCCCTTCCTATGAGGGTGTTTGGTTTACATGTTGCTTCTCCCATAGCCTTGGGATGGGTAAATATGTCACAGTTATCTCTACCCTGATTTCCTAGGACAGGGCTTATTCACTTGAAGTATTAGTAAATGCCTGCCTAAAGAAAAGAGTGTTTTGTTCGTCTTATTTAAAATCTATACCACCAAGAACCTGAGTAGGATTAAATGTTGATATTATCTATTACACCACCATTCATATCTCAAAAACAAGAAATAATCATTCACTTTATTTCTTTTTTATTTGGGGTAAAGGTTTATTTTATATTATGAATTTTGGGTGCACAGCGTATAATATAATTGGTTTCTAAAAGTTTTCTTATGCATCTCTTTCTGATTCATATTGACTAAGAAAAAGTCAGCTCTGTAATACAAGGGAAAAAAAGAAACATAGAAATCTACATTCTGGACTGGAGAGATGGCTCAGCAGTTAAGGTGTTTCTCTGCCAGCCTAACAATGTAGGTTCTATTGTTTAGTACCTACATAAAGCCAGATGTACAAAGTAGCACACTGCATCTGGAGTTGATTTGCAGTGGCTTGAGGCCCTGGCCCTCATATCTCTCTGTCTCTCTTCTCTCTCTCTCTCTCTCTCTCTCTCTCTCTCTCTCTCTCTCTCTCTCTCTCTCTCTCTCTCTCTCTCTCTCCATGAAAATAAATAAAAATATTTTAATATTTTATTTATTTTATTTGAGTGAAAGACAGAAAATGTGCTCAAGAGGGTCTCCAGCCACTGCAAACGAACTCCAGACACATGTGTCACCTTGTGTATCCAGCTTTATGTGGGTACTAAAGAATCAAACTCGGGTTCTTCTGCTTTGCAGGCAAGTGCCTTAACTGTTAAGCCATCTATCCAGCCCCCCAAAAAATATTAAAAAAAAAAAGGACTGGAGAGATGGCTTAGCAATTAAGGTGTTGGCCTGAAAATCCTAACAACCAATTCCCCAGTACCCACATAAGCCAGATGCACAAATTGGCACATGTTCTGAAGTTTGTTTACAGTGGCTAGAGGCCCTGGTGTACCCATACTCTCAGTCTCTCTCTCTCTCTCTCTCTCTCTCTCTCTCTCTCTCTCTCTCTCTCTCTCTCTCTCTCTCTCTCTGTCTCTCCTCCCCTTGTCTGTGTCTCTCTTCCTGCAAATAAATAAATAAAATATTTTTAAAAGAAAGAAAAAAAACACATTTCTTTATGCAGGAATGGTAGTCTCCTATTTCCAAAGAGTAACAACCTAAATTACTAAAGACATGGCATCTCTATCATTCAGTGAGGACCACGCAATAAGGTAGAGGTGTGAGGTGTGTTTTTTCTAGGCATTGTGGGCTATTGAGCAGTATCTCTGATTTCAGCAACTAAAAAACAAGTACATGAAGATCTTTTCATATACTACATTATATATAACAAGCACTTAATAGTTAATATTTGTTTACATTGTCATTCACTGAGTATCACTTTTGCTGGAATTAAAACACTACAAAGTAATTTGAGTTTTAAAGAGTTTTTGGCTATTTTAGAGTCTTACTATTTGTACTGCCATGTCATGGTGCGCTAAAGGAAATAGAACCAACAGAATGTGTATACAATTAAAAGGAGAATTTAATAAATTGGCTTAGGAATTAGAGGCTGGACAGTCCAAGATTGCTCATTAGGTTGGTCTTGATTGTCAATGACTGGATTAAGAGATATCTGGAGGGGATGGAAAGATTTCTCAGTAATTAAGGCACTTGCCTGAGAAACCTAACAACCTGGGTTTGATTCCCCAACCTACGTAAAGCCAGGTACACAAAGTGGCACATGAAACTGGAGATTGTTTCTAGCAGCTGGAGTCTCTGGCATGCCCATTCTCTCTATCTATCTCTCTTTTATCTCTCCCTCTCTCTTTCTCTGCTTGCAAATAAATATAAAGAAGGAGAAAGAGAGAGTGAGATCTGGAACTGGTGAAACCCACTTTTATGTCTTTGGAGATGTTTTCAAAGAGAATTGGCTGGTAGAACAGTAACAAGGTGGAAAGACCTAGCCTCATGCAGTTACTTTTATGTTGCTAGGACAAAACCCCCTGACCCAAAGCAGCTGGAAAGAGAAAAGGAACTATTTTGGCTTAGAGTCTCAAGGGGAAACATCCTGATGGCAGGGGAAAGCATGGCATGAGAAGAGGCTCCATACTACTTCTTCCACAGCAGGTGGAAAACAGCAGCAGAAGAGTGAGTTAACACCTGTAAACTAGTGGCTAATAGACATCAAGGTGTTCACCCAGTGACACATCTCCTCCAGCAAGCCTCCACCTCCCAATGTGTCTTCAGCATTCAGAACACATGAGTTTATGGGGAAACATCTGATTCAAACCACCATGCCCTGATTATGAGTCACACCTTCCAACCGACAACTACAAATTCCTCCAGCTTCCAGCCTGTGCCGGTCACTAAATGAGGCAGGCTCTAGACTCCAGCTTCTCTAAGAATGGGTTGTGACTCCATATGGGGTTGTATAACTTAATGTGAATGTGCAGGAACCAAAACTTAGTTCAAAAATCAAATGTGTAATGAATCTGAGTGCTCACCTGTGTGGCAAGACTTGCATTGCACATGCCGACACTCCACCCCCACCCACTGACACTACCTGAGGAACCTCAGCTCAGACTCATCACGACTGTGTGTTATGAACTGTAGATATTTTTCTGCTCTCACAGAAGCATAATGATTTAATTACAGAAAGTAAAGATGATATTGTCCTATCATCATGCCTTTGCATGTATCAAATTAGCATATTGGGTTTCATTAGAATGCTTGCTTTTTAAAATTGATTTCTGAGTTACTGGCTTTGAAAAAGAAAACCTTAAATGAATTCTGGTTTGACATTAGGGCAGAATTTTCAACCAAACCCTATTGCCATCTTGTTTTATGTATTTATGTGAAGCAGAATTCTCAGCATTACTGATTGATTATACAATCAAAATTTCAATCAAGAGGCTAGAGATATTGCTCAGTGGTTAAGGCACTTATTTCCAGATCCGTGTGTGTGTGTGTGTGTGTGTGTGTGTGTGTGTGTGTGTGTGTGTGTGTGTTATAAAAGAGTATTTAGCATGGTTTACATGATCGGGGGTGGGTAATTCATCAATGTGTCTCTGCATGGAAGAGAGGCAGAGAACCCGGAAACTGCCAAATCTCAGAAGCTCACCATTCCCAATCTGATCCTCAAAGTCTGTCAACTCCCTGGAGCTGTGCTGATTCGGAGTCCATGCTGTAGGCTGGAAGAAGCTGGAGTCTGATGTCAGCAGCAGATCTTGGCAGCAGCAGGAGACATTGCACCTTCATGCTGCTTTTCTCTCAGCCAATGAATTGTAAGCAGAAATTTATGTGCAACTTATGAGGTATGTTTTTAAAGGAGGGGGGGTCTTCTTCTTGTCCCCCTTTATCCCTCCTGAGGCTTGGAATATCAGTGTGATGGCTTTAACACTAGTTGTAACAACAGCAGTAAAAATCAGACCCCAAAAAATGGCACAGTGGAAAGTTGCAAGAAGTTAAATTCCAAATATATGTAGAACAACCCTGCCCTGCAAGTCCTGACCTGCCTCCAGCTGGACTTTATGTGAGAGAAAAAGAACATTTCTATATTATTTCAGGCACTGTCATTTTGAATTTCTGTGAATCATATCCAAGCAAATTTAAAGCACAGCACTGACTTATGAGTGTGGTGTGAAGCAGCATGTGCAGGCTGTAGCTGATCTCCATATTATAACACGGCATAACACTTGATCAAACTGTCTCTGACTAAACCCAGACAACCCAACCTGTGGACCTTAAGCACATGGGATGAAAATTCAGAAAGTTTGTTTCTGCTCCTTTCAGTAAAGAATTGTAGATGAGATTATTTGCAGGAAGAGCTAACCCGTTGCAAAAATGATGATAGATATAATTCTGTCTAAAGATTGCAACCTGTTATTGAAACAGCACATTGACTTTGAAGATTTTTTTTTTTTTTTGGTTTTTCGAGGTAGGGTCTTGCTCTAATCCAAGCTGACCTGGAATTCACTATGTAGTCTCTGGGTGGCTTCGAACTCACGTTGATCCTCCTACCTCTGCCTCCCAAGTGCTGGGATTAAAGGCGTGCGCCACCATGCCCGGCGACTTTGAAGATTTTTAAAAACAAAAAATAAATCATTTTATTTGCAATCATAATTACTTCTTTAAAAGAATCTGTAGACTTAGCAAATGAGAGAAATCCCATTTCTACTTTCTATCATATAAAAGTGTCTACCAGATGTCAGAAGACAGTTTGGCAGCAAGAATCATATTGAAGCCTGACGTGGTGGCACACACCCTTAAACCCAGCACTCGGGAGGCAGAGGTAGGAGGATCACCGTGAGTTTGAGACAAGCCTGGGACTACAGGGTGAGTTCAAGATCAGCAAGGATTAGAGTGAGACCTCAAAAGAAAAAAATGAAGGGAGGGGAGGGGTAGCCAGGGATGGAGAGAAGGGAAAGAAAAAGGGAAAGAGATCGGGAAGGTAAAAAATTCACACAAACACAGAAGAGCATATCATATAAGAAACTGGTGTCTAGAAGTCAAGGAGAGAGGCCTCAGAAGAAGCCATCTAGAAAAGCTGCAGCTGTGAGGCAATGCATTGCTTTTGTTGAAGCTGCCCAGTCTGTCATCCTTTATGAAGGAGCCATGGGAAGCTCACGCAGGCAGGCAGATGGCAAGCAGGGATCAGAAGTCAGTATGGGAAACACAGAGCCTTCAGTTCTCAAAAAACCTATAAACTGTCCTTGGCTTTGCTTACTCAGAGAAACTAACCAGAAACAAATATACCAGATACTAATTTTGGGAGGGAATTAGAACCACAAGTCTGACCTTTCAAAGCTTTCAATGGTTTAAGCACTAAAGCAACCCCTGTAACCCAGATCCTCCACCTGCAGGAAAGAGGCTAGGAAGCAAAGCAATTGCCAAAGGCCTGCTTTAGATGTGACCAAGGAAGGTAATGGAAGAAGACAGCTCCTCCCAGACAGTAGAACCAACAGCTTCCAGATGCACTGTGCCTCAGATGACCTGCTTCCCCAGGACTTTGGCCCAATTCTGATCCAGCAAGATTTGGTAACTGTTACACCCTAGTGTCTGGATGGGGTTTACATTTCCTCTTTATCCAAATGGGAGTTAATGCTGAAGTTATGACAACTCCACTTAAGCACATGAGGCCAGAAAATTAGGAACCTAAACACAACTCTATTCTCACCTAATAGAACACACAGGGGTCCTGGGCTTTGTAACTAGTTTTAGAAACTGAATGAGTCATTTTGTTCCCTTGGGAAAGGGGTGATCATATTCTAAGTGTTCATGAAGATACATGTGGATCTGCTTCTATCTTAACTGACCGTAGTAGATGTATCAGTTACCTTCCTATTTCTATAACAAAATACCTGACAAAAGTCAGTTTAAGGGAAGAAGGGTTTTTTTCAGCTTACAGTTGCAGGTGACAGCCCATCATGGTAGGGAAGGTGTGGCAGCAGGAGCTTGGGACATCTGGTTACATTCAATCATAGTAAGGAAGCAGAGAGTGATGAATTCTGCTGTGCAGGCAGCTTTCTCCTTTCTGTGTAGTTCAGGACCCCAGTCCGTGCAATGCAACCACCTCCAGGTAAGGTTGGTCTAATCAAGACAATTCCTCACAGACAGGCACAGAGGCTAACCTAATAAACCTAATCCCTCACACGATGTTTCCAGGTCCTGTCAAGATGCCAATCAATAGAAACTGTCACAGTAGACTATTGGTTTGTCATAATTTGTTTTTCACTTCATTATTAGAGCTCACATTTTAGCTAATTATATGGCTGCCACAATTAAAGCTGTGTCCCCAATTAGACGTTTCCCCCAACATTATTAAGCCCCCCCTGCTTATATACCTACTATGATTTCCTCCTCAACTTCTGAAATATTTTCTCCAAGGTAGATAATGTACCCCTACTACATATCTTTCTTTCCTATTTTCCTGTGGTCCTGCTTTGAATTTGGATGTAAGGGACAGTGCTCCACCCATCAAGGTGAGAGGAGTGTCTGATTCATCAACCTTGGGGAAATGGAAACTTATGTTCCAGATGACTGAAAAGCTATAACTTTAGCCTCTATGTTTTTATATGAGAGGGAAACAAATTTATGTTTTATGTAAGCAAGTGATATTTTAGATCCATATCATTGTCAGCAGGACCCGGCTTCCAAGTAGTAGATGGATCTATGACTCCTTTTATCTGCAGGTGCAAAGGAAGGTATACACCCAAAGGCAGAAAGCTATCATGTGGTTCTTAATTCTAATTCTTCTGATCCCTTTAAGAAACATGTCACGGGGAGGCTACTAAAAATAGAATCTAGGTAATCCACAATTGTGTATATTTGTTAACCTATACTGACCTCACTCTCTGATGGAGATTGTGTTTGTGTTTTTCAGGATGCAGCAAGAGAGCTGTGGCCCATCTAACCCTACCAACCGATAGCTGAGATTCTCACAAGAGATGAGCCACCACAGTCATACCATGGAGGATCCATATGGAACCCCGCAGAGAATGAGGGGATGAAAAAGGGAACCATAGCCACAGCCATTCAATCAACACAGGATAAGCCAGTGAGACAGAAACCAACAATTTTTGATACAAAGACCCCTAAGCTCACAACAGTAAAGCAGCCTTAATACTCACCCACCAGGATTCAGGGAACTGAGCAGAAGAGGGGGCAGAAAGATTGTGAGAGCCGTGGTGGGGGAGACTATCCGGAGGCATGGCACCCCTCAGTAACAACACACTTGGGCCAGGAGAACCAGGCTGAGTACTAGGCTATCCATGGTCCCCTGCCACAAGGACTGATCCAGATGACCCATGGAGGAGGATATCCAACTGATTGGGGGTGGGGAGGGGGCAGTGGGGAATTGGGGATAACAACTCATTGTTTGCCCACTAAATAATGTAACTCATTAGGGACAATAAATATATATTTAAAAAAAAGAAGAAAAAAAAGAAACATGTCACTTGTACTCTACCCTATGTATATCACAAATGAGTCTGAAAAAAAGTTCAAGAGACAGAGTGGAAATTGAACTGAAAATGGAAGCCATGTTCCAACGCTGGTGAATGGTTCAGAGGTAAATCTCAATGCTGTGCGATGGTGAGTCAAGAGGAAAGATGGATAAAACATTCAGAGCTGCATCCTCACATAGGCTGTGCTGATTTTACCAACTACCTGGGTCCCTTTTTCTCCATAAATGATTTCTAAGTATAATGATAACTTCCATAATGCTTTGGTTTTGTTTGGTGTTGGTTCTGAGGTTAAGAGGAATGGCATCTTGGTACATATATGCTCACTAAGATGCTTAGCATTCTCACCCACACAATTCCCATTACTATTAATGAAAACTGTGGATAAAATCCAGCCATCACATTCCATCTTTTAGGAAGTATGCTTCCTTGCACAGGACATAGCTGTCTTAGGAATGTAACAGTGGTTGTTACATCAAATAACATATCCTTTCATCCAGATTTGACTTTCTATATTATTTCCATAGACTCCATTAGTCAAAGCATTTTGAAATATATATTGCTTGGCACATCCATTTGTTCATAGTAACTTCAAAACTCAATGTATGTTCAGCTGAAAACTAAGAGTAATAATTAGAAAGGAGAGAAGCACAAATTCTTTTAAAGAGAAACTACCTGAATTAAACCAGAAGTCACTCCAATGTCCCAAATGAACATATTTTTTTTTTCTAACCTGCTGCATTAAACACATTTTCTGTCCCTAGCTGCATTGCTGGTTACAGCCTCATTAAAATCCTTTACATGTTATAAATCTCCACTCCAAGTGGAATATGAAAGCACATGGTCTCAGTCACCTGCTAAACATATGACATGGGGTGTAAATTCATTTATTTGAATGTTAATATTAAAGGCTTTTCTCTAATCTAAATCATTCAATACCAAGTTCCAACTTCAATCCAAAACAGACATGCCCTGGAGAGTTAAGAGACCTTTTCAAAGACAAAGAGGGCTTCTAACCTGCTCACAATTAGCCATTACACGCTACTAGAGGCTGTTTAATTGGGACTGCCACTCTCAATTAACCAACAACACGTGAATAGAAGACTGAATAAGCAAAATTAGGTACACATGTTACTAATTATTTCCATTAGGGATTTTAATGAAATTGTATGTTTTCCTTTGGCTTTTCTTTCTTTTCTGACTCCAAGAAGTTACATAAATTCAACCAGTTAGGGAACCATTATATATTAAATATAAGTCTTTCAAAGTGTGAAAGAAGCATCAGTGCAGGAGTGATTTTCCTTCCTGAGGGCAGTGGAAGCAACTGCCACTTGAGGTCATCAGGAGGAACCGGGAGATAAAAGCTTGGTTATTTCTCTTTTCTTCGTGAGCAATTTTTTTTTTGCCCTATGTGACAATTTTCCTCCCTCACTTACTTAAGAGCAAGGGTATTCGATTTCTTTCTTATGATTTACTAGGTTTCTGATTGGTAGTCCCTTAACCAGTATTTTCCTGGGGTGATGAAATGGAAAAGGGGGAAATGCTAGAAACTGTGAGGCTGCATTGAGCTAAATGGATCTTTGAGTTATCTCTGTATTTAGAACTGGTTTAAACAGCCATCCCTCAGAACTGCACTTCAAATTTGAGCTTTTGTGAACTGACAGCTTGAAATGTTATATTTAAGTGCATGTTTAAACGTACATATTTAACTCTATATGTTTATTTGAATATAGATTATTTGAAACATTTTAGATGGCATCAAGCATTTGCTGTAAACTGAGCATGAATGAGTATAAGGGAATTGTGAACCTGAATGTAATTCAGGGTCCATTAACTACTAACGTTTCATATTGTTTCATTTATAGTAAAACAACTGCAGGAATAAAGATGTACTTGGAAATTATAAATTATTTCCTAACAAACATCTCCAGTTCTTTCTAGAATTTCATGGAGACAATCATCCATCCTACCATGGTTGTGCTTCCGGTGGTTTGACAGATCACAGGACAGTAAGGATCTTAGTTCATATAACACGGAGTTACTATAGTACACAGCTGACCTAAAATTAAATCATTTTCCATAACTCATTGTGATTATACACTTATAAGCACCATGAATTTGAGTCCTCCAATTATGAGCAAGGTCCAACCAAGATCTTATGCCTGTTTCAAGCAAAGAGACCATGGGCAGATCACAAGTCTGAAAGCTTTCCCGGCAGCCAGATGGTAAATATATGAGGCTTTCTGGCTCATGAGGTCACCGGTAACAACTCCTCCATTCTGCCTTTGTAGTGAAAGGAACCACAGGCAATCAGTAAACAATGAGATGGCTGTGTTCCAGAGAAGCTTTGCTTACTGAAACAAACTTAGAGGCCAAGTTTAGCCAGAGGGTCATAGTTTGCCAATCCCTGTTATCACTCCAAAACCTCTGATCCTCTCTTATCACTTTGAATCTTCCATTTCATCATCCCAGGAAATACTTTGATGTTAAGCCACACAGGTTTCGAATTGAAAGGAATGATCTGGAATCATTTAAGGAATGTTATAAAAACATTGACTCTAGTGCCCTATCCCTAATTTTTTTTTCTTCCAAGCTAGGGTCTCCCTCTAGTCCAGGCTGACCTGGAATTCACTATGTAGTCTCAGGGTGGCCTCAAACTCTAGGCGTTCCTCCTACCTCTGCCTCCCTCAAAGGTGTGCACCACCAAGCCAGGGTTCTAAATTTTTTTTTTTTAAATATTTTATTTATTCATTTTCAAGCAGAGAGATACAGAGAGAGAGAAAGTAAGATAGAGATAGAGAGAGAGAGAGAGAGAGAGATCTAAATTTTTATTTAATAAATTTTATACAGTTTCCAGAAATGTGGCTTTTTTCTCTAAATCTCCCATGGTTGCCTATAACTCAAAGTTAAACTTTTCATTTTCTAATTCTCAATAATGATCCTAGATTCTCCAATAATTTCATGCATAATGAATATCCCCTGCTCTATAAGCCAGGAAAATAAATGCTTGCTGCTACAACAATAAGCCCCACATCTCAGTGGCTTAAACTTGGTAAGAAATGTATTGTCCTTTCATATCATCTACTTTCTTCTAGACTTACATACTCTGGACTCGTGAGTAAAAGAAACAGAAGCACCACACCAGTTCTTACATGTCCTGTCACAAAGGCGACACACACTTTTGCTTTTCTTTCTATGGCCAAATGAAAACCATGGCCATGGCTCCAACTTAACTTCAAAAGAATTTGGGAAAAGAGAGGAAGCGTCCTTCTGACCTATATTCACCTCAATCATCATCTGTCAGTTAACACTGTTACCTGCCTCCCCAGACCCCCCAAAACAGCAGACATTAAAAAAAAAATGCTTGCCATCAAGTCAAATCAGAACCAACTGAAAATAGGTTAACATCCCAAACGACTAGTTACACCAGCTCTTTAAAAGGTTGGATCCTTCCAACTCTAGAATGCAGGACATCTTCTAAATTAAAGTAGGACTTTATGAAAAATTAACCTGAAATTCACTGTGTGAGGCTGGGGTTGCTTGTGATCTTTGGCTTCTAATTTGGACACATACAGATAAGCGTCATGGCAAAAGAAAACAGCAAGTAGTAGACTCACGAACTCTCTCCATATTTGCAGTTACAAAGGTTGAACATTGATTTATGCAGCTAACCAACTAATACCATGTGTAGGTGTGGTGGCGCAGGCCTTTGATCCCAGCAGAGGTAGGAAGATCACTGTGAGTTCAAGGCCTGCCTAGGCTGGGGTGAGACCCTACCTCAAAGAACCAAAGCAGCCGAGCATAGTGGTGCATGCCTTTCGTACCAGGGAGGCAGAGGTAGAAGGATTGCCATGAGTTTGAGGCAACCTTGAGACTACATAGTAAATTCCAGACCCGACCTCAAAAAAAAACAAACAAAAAAAAAATACAAACAAAAAAACAAAGAAAAGAGAGGAAACATGATTAAAAGATCAGAAGATAGATATAATATTATCTGCTTCCATTTAGTATCATGAAAAACCATTCCTAGTTCTCAAAGGTGGGGTCAAATAATTGAGAGGTATCAGCTTGAATATTTAGAGCTATAAATATCATTACAAAAGCTATATAACTCTAAAAATAAGAAAGTAGGTGATAAGGAGGTCTCTTCCACCAAAAGGAGGAAAAAATAGTGTTGTGGTATTACAGATCTTTAAGCAAGGAAATGGTATATATATATAAGGAATGAGCTCAGTTCATGCACAGGCTTTGCAAACAAGCACCTTTAACCACTGAGCCATCTCTCCAGCTCTCCACTGTGGTGTTTTGATTCATGTGCATATTGGGGAGTGATCAACTCAGAGTAATTAATGTATCAATTACCTTTGTTATCAGTGATGTTTTTTTGAGGGACAAAGCGTCTCCAGTACCCACATAAAGTCAAATGCACAAATTGGCACATGCATCTGCAGTCTGTTTGCAATGGCAGGGGGCCCTGGTATACCCATGTTTCTCTCTCTCTCTCTCTCTCTCTCTCTCTCTCTCTCTCTCTCTCTCTCTCTCTCTCTCTCTCTCTCTCTCTCTCTCTCTCAAATAAATAATTAAAACATTTTAAATGTCACACTGTACAGAGTAACTATATATTTTTTTTCAATTCTAATTAAATTAAAAGAATAGACAAAAAAAAGAATAGACAAAATAGGGATTTCTACTAAGGTAGAATATATCTCAACTACATATTGAAAAAATTCTTAAATATTCAGTGAGGCCTTTTTTTTACACGGGAACTAGATAACATACAAAAACTGTTGTTTGGGGAAGATTTAAGGTTCTGGGAGTCTGAAAACAAAGTACTTATGCAAAATTTTTAATATACCAATAGGTGACTTGTGATCTATAGTTGTCTACATATATAATCTGTGTTTCCAAATTTTTAAAGAAAAAAAAGGAAA